>CAUYUJ010002092.1:85000-93560 GCA_963575745.1 Prorocentrum cordatum | reverse complement strand
TGCCCGCCCTGGAAGGCGCCGCCGGCGGGAGCACCTCCAGCCAGGAAGACCCCCGCTCCAGCAGCGGTCAAGGGCTCGCCGGCCAGGTCGCCGTTGGACCAGAACCCCCACACCGGCCACAGCGACACGCTGACGCTTTTGCTTCAGGACCAGGAGGCCAACCGCCAGGAGATCATGGAGTTCATGCACGCTCAGAGGGCCTCGCAGGAGGCGACCGAGAGGAGCCTTCAGCAGACGACCGAGAACTTCAACGAGCTCATGCAGATGCTCAAGGGCACCCTGGGCGGCGGGTCCAGCGGCAGCGGCCAGCGCTAGACGAGGAGACGAGGACAGCCAGTTCGTGCGAGGCAGTCTGCGGCTCCAGCAGGCTCAGTTCTTCTCTTTCTCAGCCGGCTAGGCTGACCAGCGGCTCGAAGCCCGATGGCCTTAGGGCCTCGGACCGGACTGGTAAAAAGGGCCTGTCATCATCGTCGTCATCGTCCCTTCTAGAGGTTTCGAGTCTCGGTCCCGAGAAGATCCGGCAGCTTCGGGCCCTTCTTCCCGTTGGGGCCGATCCCAGCAGCTGGACCGTCAAGAGCTTCAGAACCTGGTCCAGGGAGGGACCGAGAGAGGGTCTCCCGTGCACCTCTAAGGTGCAGGGCTCCTGGGTCTGGGACCTGGCCTCTGGCAGGCCGGTCGGACTTGACGAAGTTGCGAGGGTCATGGACTGGGAGTCGCGGCAGCCGAGTCGTTCGGAGAAGCTCGAATGGTTGGTCTATCTGGCCATGAGGGCCTCAGGGTCTAGCGGCCAAGAGTGTCCATGGTCTGAGGTCCAGAGAGTCAGGGTCACCTCCTCAGCGTCCGGATCTCGGCCAGACGTCACCCTCGCGGACGTCCTGTGGGCCGGGGCCTCAGCAGCAGACCTCCAGAAGTCCCTCAAGGAACACCGAGCGAACGACCTCGACGTCACGATCTGGGTTTCGAAGGAGCCAGCCGCCAGCTTAGATAGCGTCCCCGGGTCCTGGGCCATCTTGGATCGAGGCTCCCGCCTTAGCGTCCCGCTAGCATCTCCCGAGGCCACCGTGCCTCGGAAAGTTAGGCAAGAAGCTCTTAGGACGCTGATGGGCTCAGGGATCAGGTCAGGCAAACGAAAGCTAAGGAAGGCTCTGCGACATCTTCAGGTTCACGAGAACAGGACCCTTCTTTTGGAGCTTTTCTCCCCTCCCCGCGTCACGCCGGAGATCGAGCGTAGAGGGCATCTCGCCTCGCACGCGGTCGATCTCTCGACAGGTTGGGATCTTCGCCAGGCCTCTCAGAGGGCCAAGCTTTGGGAGGTCCTCGAGAAAGACGCACCTCTCGTCGTTCTGATGAGTCCCCCCTGTAAGGCTTTCAGTGTTGCGCGAGTGCCGAACTGGCACAAGATGAGTCAGGAAGAGAGAGCTCGAGTGGATCAGGAGTGCTTGATGTACTGGGGTCTTTGCATCCAGGTCGCCATGTGTCAGATCCAGCACGGCCGATTCTTCTGGTTGGAAAACCCTCTAGGAGCCTTCTCCCAGCAGTTGAGTTCGACGCAGGAGCTTCTGAAACAGCCTGGGGTCGGGGCGGTCCGCGGGGACCAGTGTCGGTTCAACCTCAGGACCCTGGACGGAGAGTTGGCCATGAAGCCAACCAGGTTTATCTCCAACTGTCCCCCCTTGCTCCGGAGATGTTCTAAGATCTGCGAGGGGGGGCACGTGCATTCTCAAACTGTGCGTGGGCCGGGGCGGCCCCCCCCCGGCCAGGACGGCGGCGGGCTCCCCTCAGAACTACCGCGAAATTGCTGAGTGGCTTGCCCCTCGCTGACGGAGTTCGAGCAGGCCGCTGATGTGCGGCTTGTTTTGCGCTCGAAAAGGCTGGTCAGGGCCTCTTTTTCCAGCAGCCGCTGCCGTTGACGCGGGCAGCAAGGGACCCGATCCAGGCGGAATGTCGTCGGGGACAGTGACGGGGAAAGAGCAAGAGAGAAGAAGAGACCCGGCCTGTGAGGGGCCCAGTCGTGAGCCCCCCTTTTTTTTTTTTTTGTGTTCTTTTTATTTTTTTGTTTTTTTTTTTTTTTTTTCTTTTTTTTTTTTTTTTTCTTTATTTTTTTTTTGTTTTTTCTTTTTTTTTCCCCGTCTGAGGAAGTTTCGAAGGAAATGCAGAGCGAGATTTTGAAGGCCCACATGAATCTAGGACACCCTCGACGGGAACAGTTCGTGCGGGCGCTCAAGGTTGCGAAAGCCAAGCCAGAGGTGATCCGCTGGGTCTCCCGTCACTTCGAGTGCCCGACGTGTAAGGGGACTTCGCGCCCGGGTTGGAGGCGCAAGGCAACCCTCCCCCGGACGTGCAGGTTCAATAAATTGGTCGCGGCTGACTTGTTCTATATAAATGCTCTAGGCGCCACGCGGCCGATCCTCAACATCATAGATCACGGCAGCAACCTTCAGTCGTGCACGGTCTTGAAGGCAGCTACTGCCTCCGAGGTCTGGTCAGGATTCTTGCGCGCTTGGGTGCGCCCATTCGGGCTTCCGGAGACTGTCATGACAGACGGCGGGCCAGAATTCGAGAGCCAATTCAGCCGTAGCCTCGAGCATCACGGAGTCTACCAGCACGTGTGCGACGCGGAGAGTCCGCACCAGAACGGGCGGTGCGAGAGGCACGGCGGTCTGGTCAAGGCCGCGCTCACGAGGGCTGCTCTGGGCGCGTCCCCGGGGGCCCTGGAGGAGGTGGAGGACCTCTTGTGTGAGATTGTGGGGGCTAAGAACCGATACGCTCACAGGGGGGGGTTTTCCCCCTTTCAGTTAGTGTTTGGCGAAAATCCCCGCCTCCCGCGCAGTTTGCTCTCAGACGACGCTTGCGACGAGGTCGGTGTGGGTGATGTGGTCCGGGGGGCCGTGGACACCGACACACCAGCAGGGGCTTTCGCTCGCAAGCACGCTCTTCGGGAGGAAGCGAAGAAGGCCATCATGTCCCTGGATGTTCGTGATCGTCTCGTCGCCGCTTCGAAGTCTCGTCGACACATCGATGCCACCTATCCCCCTGGCAGCTGGGTGTACGTGTGGCGCCGAGTTTCAGCCAAGGACCGGTCGGCCGATCTGGGCCGGAGCCGGTGGACTGGACCGGGCGCTGTTGTTTTTCAGCAGGGCACGACCATTTGGGTCGCGATGCGGTCTCGACTTTTAAAGTGCGGGCAGGAACAGGTGCGCTGGGCCACGAAGGAAGAAGCCTGGGGGGCCGAGTTGTTGGACGTTCCATCCTTCGATGCTCTTCGTCGGGATCTCCAGAATCCCGGGAAACGTGCGGGGGCCGTCGACGTGGAAGCTGAGGGGCCCCCTCCCCCCGAGGCGTGGGATCTTGCGGGCCCCCCGGAAGGCTCGGGCGAGGCGTCAGCTGCGCGGATCCCGGGGCCCCAGGCTCCTCCCCCTCCCGAGGGTCCAGGACCAGGTCCCGCGCCGGAGGCGCCAGGATCGGAGCAGCCACCAGTTCCAGTCGATCAGGCGTCGACCGAGGGCCCCATCACCGTCTCTGACCCTCACACCTCCGACCTTCAGGTTCCCTCTCCTCGCTCTTCTTCTCCCTCCAGGCAGGTTTCGGACCCCGCGTCTAGCCAAATTCGACCAAGGCGTGGAGTCGAGAGCCCTGAGGATCCGGGCGCCGATCCCGAGTTAGGACCTCCCCCTCTTCAACGCCCTCGCCTGGAGGAGCCCTCTCCCCCTGCGCTGGCGAGGCCTGTGCTCACCCCAGTCGAGGATCTGCAGCCGGCTGGGGGCCGAGTGCGGACCATGATCCGCGAGCGGGAGGCCAAAGATCCCAGCGGCCGGACTCCCCGGCAGCTTCGCATGCTCGACGATGTTCCAGCGAGCATCCGTTTGACACGCTCAGGTGATGACGGCGCAGCGGCCGCGTCATCTGCTTCTGCACCGCGAGCTCGGTCTCGCACCCCTGAGTCCAGGGAGGCTCCTGTGCTGGGGCACGGAGGTGAGCCTGTCACCGGCACGGCTGAGCAAGCTGTGCGCCTGGCCGGTTTGGAGCACGTTCCCGGGATCGTTTTCTGAGTTCTTGGGAGACTGGACTGGACGGGGAAGTTGAGTCTGGCTGCGACGAAGACGGTCAAGAGGAGCTGTGGGAGGAAGTCTGCAGTTGGTTTGGCTGGGAACCGTCCTTTTGGTCCCAGGGGGGGAGCGACTGTTTTCCCTCAACGGCCGGAGTTTCGAGCGGGGAAGCTCCACCGAGCCGGCGAGGGGCCGAAGTTTCCCTCAAGAGCCTCTCGCGTGCTGAGCGGGAGCTATTCGTTTTTTCGGATGCGAAGGAGTGGCGAGCCATTATAGAGTCCGGGGCCGTCCGAATCGTCCCGGCCCAGGAGGCCTCGCTGATCCGTCGCCGCTTCCCGGACCGAGTTTTGGGGTCCCGGATGGTCCGACGTTTCAAGCCCCAGGAGGGGCTCGGGGCCGAGCCCATTGCTAAATCAAGATGGTGCGTGCAGGGTCACCACGACCCGGACAGCGACGAGCTTCAAGTATACTCTCCGACGCCACAGGCGGAGAGTATCATGTTGACGCTCCAGGCTGTGTGCTCGCTCGGGTGGGAGTTGGAGGTGGCGGATGCCAAGAACGCGTTTTGTCAGTCTAACAAGCTGGCCCGCCCCCGCGGCCAGATCTATTGTGAGCCTTGCCAAGGTCTCTCGCTCAACCCTGGCGAGCTTACAGAACTCATTTCGCCGGTGTACGGCCTTAACGATGCCCCCCTGCTGTGGCATCGCACGATCACGCAGTGGTTGGCTGAGGACGGATTCGAGAAAAGCCTCCTCGAGCCCTGCCTCTGGGTCAAGCGCTCGTCCCAGGGCGAGCCTCGCGCTCTGTGTTTGATCGAGGTCGACGATCTGATCGTATCGGCTCATCCCTCGGAGAAGGCTGGTCTCAAGACCAGGCTGCAATCGCGTTTCAGGTTTGGCAAGTGGAAATCCGGGGAATCCGACTTTGCGGGTCGACACCTGCGACAAGCAGGCAATCGGATCTATATGGGTCAAGAAAAATACGTTTTGGAACAGCTAGCTGCTATGCCGCTTGCTAAGGAGCGTCGAGCTGTACCTGATGACCCCCTCACGCCCAGTGAGATCAAAGCGCATCGTACTATGGTAGCCCAGATCCAATGGTTAGGGAGAGAGAGCAGGCCCGACGTGGCCGCGTGTGCGTCGCTCCAGAGTGCTGCTCTCCCCTCTCCCCTCGTGTCGGATGCGGTTCTTTGCATCGAGGCCGTCAAGCATCTCAAGAGCACCGCCAGTCAGAAGGTGGTAATCTGGCCTCTTGACCCCTCGAGCATGACATTCGTCACGGTGTCAGATGCTGGAGGTCCCGGGTCCGCTAGGCGTAACGGGGCCCAGGGAGGATGGATGGTGTTAGCTGCCGATTCGAGTATCCGGCAGAACTGTCGGGCGCGTGTGTCCCTTCTTGCTTGGAGGTCGACTCGTCTCAAGCGTGTTGTTGCGTCCACGGGAGCGGCCGAGACGTTAAGTCTTTCAGCGGCTCTCGCCGAGGCCCAATGGCTGTCCATCATGTGGCGCGATCTCATTTTTAAGGACGTGGTGCGTCCAGACTGGCATCTGTCGCAGGCTCCTTTTTCTGTCGTGCTCAGCAGAGATTGCACTTTGTCTGATCAGGTTGACGCGATTCCCGTCGTTGACGCGAAATCTATTTTCGACACTCTTTCGAGGAACAGCGCGGGCAGCCGCGCCGACAGGAGGAACGCCATCGAGTTGGCAGTAGTGCGTGATAGCATGAGTGCGGTGGGGTCCCAGGTCCGCTGGGTTCCACATGGCCGCATGGCGGCGGATCCCTTGACAAAAGCCGACCCCGGCAGGTCGAACCTCGCCCTCCTTGATCTCCTCAGTAAAGGCACGATGGTTCTAGTAGACGAGGAAGGCCACCTCTCAGAGAGGGCCCTCAACTCTCATCTTAAGTCCCGCTCCCGGCGCGCGTCACGGCAGGCCCTGATGGGCGACCCTCAGGCCGGGGAGGACTTCGCGCAGGCAAGGGAAGTCGGGAGGAGTGCAGGAGAGGATAAGGTTTCTTTCCCCATAGCAATTCCACGAAAAGTGGTCCCGTTGTGGTGTGTCTCCTCTTCCCTCCACCCCTCTTTGTAATTGCATGTGTTCCCGTATCAGCCTTTTAGGCTTAGTGCCCGCTTGCTGCGGGATGAGAGTGATTCCTCGGGCTCCCGAGGCGTAGCTACTGAAAACGGAGTGTCCCCCTCTCCCACCCTTGTTGATTTCATGCCCGACGACTCCACTAACACTACTACTACGACTACTACTACTACTACTACTACTACTGCTACTACTACTACTACTACTGCAACTACTACGACTGCTACTACTACTACTACTACTACTACTACTACTACTACTACTACTACTACTACTACTACTACTACTACTACCTCTTTTTTTACGCTGGGCGAACTCGAGCGTTGTGGCTCTAGCGGCCGTGAGGAAGAGCGAATGCCGACTTCGGCATGGAGGCCAACTAATTATGTCTGGCAGGCGTAGCAGAAAACAAGGCAGGCGCAAGAGGCATACAAAAGGACAGCGGGCCTGCAAGGGCACGGAGAATACGCCGCCTTCTCCTCCTCCTCCTCCTCCTCCTCCTCCTTTTCCTTCTCCTCCTCCTTCTCCTCCTCCTCGTCGCCCCCCTCCATCCGCTCAAAAACTCGCAGGCCAGGCCCCCTGCTCCACGCCACAGGGGGAGGGGGCGGCGGCGCTGGCGCAGTGCCCTCGGATGGCCGCGGTGGTGTCCGCATCGCCGAGGCAGTTGACGCAGCGCCTCGGCCGCGGGCGGTGCTGAGGCACGCGTGCAGGGCCGGCTTCTGCGCAGCGGGCGGCGGTTGATCGGAGGCGACGAGAGGGGCGAATATCCCAGGGGGGGAATGCATCCGGTAGGTTCGCGCGGCGTCGGCGCGCACAAAAGTTTTTGACACCGCGACGATTGTTCAATGTTGAATCGATCGCGGCCCCGATCGTTCAAGGTTTGAACTCAGTCGAACCCAGTGAGGTTGCCGTGTCCGTTGGAGCTTCCGCGTCGCCGAATTAAACCTTGAACGCCTTCGCCGGCGTCGCCAGCGCGCCAACGCCGCGTGAACCTACCGTACCTCCAGGGGCGCCGATGGTCCATGCCTTCGGCGAGACTGCCCCGGCGAGTACGTGCAATGCCCGCCCCTGGGCTGTTCGCCCTTCTCGTCGCCGCGGAGATGAGGACCGCGCTCTCGCCCACGCGGTCGCGCGCGCGCGGGCGCGCGGCATCTCGCAACCCTCCCCACGCAGCAACCCTCCGGGCGGAGGCGGTTTGGCGGTTTTAAGGGGGCCCCAGAACACACAAATAAATACACACAAATACAAATATTCCCCATATTTTCCCATATGTTCTGGATTTCTATCTTCCCCCCGCTTCCCATATTTTCGCATATTTTCCTGGGGATCGACGATTAATTGTGTCTGTGTTTTTTCCCCTCCTGAGGTTTGGCGGTTTGGCGGGGGTCGGACCCCATCCCCTGGTGGACCACCCAGACTGGCCCAAGGTGACTCGAAGCTAGCCCGGCGTGGACTGCAAAAGCGGCGCGAGACAGCCCCCGAACGCGGCCAAGATGGCCTCGAGCGTGGCTCCAAGGGGCCCCAAGAAGGCACAGCGATGGGTTTTTGAGGCGGTCCTCGAGACTCCCAAGGATCAAGACGCCAAAGTCGTCTAAAAAAATACGCTGTGTTCGTCGATGTTTGCCTGCTCTCATTTTCGCCGTCCAATGAGCCTCTGATGCCTCAAGATGGCCCCAAGATGGCCCCGGAGTCCCCGAGGAGCACCACAAGTGTCCAAAAAGCGCGCCACCAGGCATTGCGTCTGACTCCTAAGGAGGGGGCATCGAGGACCCCCTCTTGTGTCGATGGCATCCAGGATGGCCCCAAAGAGGGACCAAAAGGCTCCCCGAAGGACTTCAAGAGAGCTCGAAGAGAACCCGAAGAAGTCTACAGTAGGCTCTCACAGGGATCCACGCTGCCCGTTTGGGGGAGCGGCTTTGGATGACCCTTCCCTGTTTTTGCGCGAATGTTGCTCCGTTTCCAGTAGCTGTCTAGAAACCCCAAGAGATGGGCAGTGTGGATGCATGGAGCGTCACGAAGTACCAGGAGCTCTCTTGCCACCGATGGCTCTGGGCTTCTTGCCATGGCTACGCGTGGGGATCAAATCATCTGCTGGTCCCCTTGCGGGGAAACCAGACTGCGAGGATCGGGCTTCAGCAACGTAGGTACCAGCCCTGACCTCCTTGGTCCCAGTCACAGTTCCCGTGTGGTTTCCAGTTTCGAATACCCAATGCTATAGTTACGAGTCCAGCCTCTTACTGTAGATTGTTGCTGAACGCGCGAGGGGGGCGCCAGGGGGGGAGCCGAAAAGGAACTCGTTACCCTCCCCCCCAGGATTCTCAGAATTCCCCGCTGCAGCTCCAGCTTCCAGTCTCCAACGTTCTAGTTCTACTGTCTGCTTCCCACTGTAAGTTGATACTGTCCCCGCGAGGCTCCCGAGGCCGG
>CAUYUJ010002092.1:77500-80000 GCA_963575745.1 Prorocentrum cordatum | reverse complement strand
CTTGTCGGCGGCCTCCTAGAGAGCTGGCTTCCTGGGGCCCTCTGGGGCTGTCTTGACCGACTCTGGAGAAAGCCGTCCGAGACCCCTGGAGGCCGTCTCAGGGGTGACTCGGGGCAGCCGTGCGCCGCCTGAACGGCTGCCTGACCGCCACCGTGGACATCCTGGGGCCTCTTGGGGCCTCTTGGGCGCCTTTTGGGAGCGTTGGGCCATATGGAGACCCCCTCCTTGAGCATCTTGAGGCCATCTGGCGCTGTCTTAGGTTCTAGCGAGGTACATCATCGTCGGCAACATCATCATCACGAGTGTCATCATCATCATCATCATCATCATCATCATCATCATCATCATCATCATCATCATCATCATCATCATCATCATCATCATCATCATCATCACTATCATCATCATCATCATCATCATCATGCTCATCTTCATCCTCATCCTCATCCTCATCATCCTCATCCTCATCCTCATCCTCATCATCACCATCATCATCATCAGCAGCATCATAATCATCATCATCACCACCACCATCATCATCATCATCATCATCATCATCATCACCATCACCATTACCATCATCATTACCATTACCGTCACCATCACCATCACCATCATCATCATCAGCAGCAGCAGCAGCTGGAGCAATTCACGACGAGAGCATGCAGCACGGCTCAACAGAACACACCAAGCGGGTATGACTCAAGGGGAGAGGCGTTATCATGACTAAGAACTCTAGGCTCGAGCCTCGGCATCATACCTCCTAGTTACCAATGTTGAGTGGCCACGGCCTCGAAGGCCACCAAGACCGCCGCAATATCGTCCTGGCAGGCGAATCAAGCCTCCCAGCGGGGGGTCCTAATTTAGGACATCCTCGTTTTGATCGATGGCCTCCATGATGACTTCAAGAGGTTCCCAGGGATCCCTGAGTACAACAATGTTGGCCGTTTTGTTCCACTGCATGCTTCATCAGCCTCTCATCGCTTGACCGTTCGCCGTTACTGAGGCTGCGGGGCGCAGAATTCCTTTCGTGCATCCACGTTGTGGGGGGCCGGCGGAATGGCTTGAGAATCCTGCACTCATTTTCAGTTTTTACACTGTTCGTTCTTGTCTGCGCGCGTGTCAATCAATATGTATATCCCAAACCCTCGATACCCGCCCTCTTCGTTTTTGATCGTACCCCCACATGGGGGTATGTCTTCCTGACCTGCCACGTATAGTTGGCGCAGCCCCTAGAACAGGAAGAGGCAGACAGCAAAAAACAGATAGCGAGAAGGAAAGGAGTGCGGAAAGGCAGGCAAGAGGGAAGGGGCAAGTGGGAGGGAGAAGGATGGAACACGAAAGAGATTAGCAGGAGAGGACTTAGAAGCAGGAAAACAAACTGCAGAACCAGACTGGCGGGTGGGGCGGGCGGACCCCAACGGGCGGGTCGGGCGGGCGGGCCCAGACGGCCAGATCGAGCGGGCTGGTCGCTGAAACGTCAGTCCTGCATGAATCGCGAGGCAATCTCTAGCGATGGCGGGATTGCCAAAGAATTCGTGAGAAAATCCAACGCGAAAGCGTGATTCCTGAGTGTCGATGGGCGGGGCGTCTGAACAAATTGCAGGGAAGTCCCACGCGAGAGCGCGATTCCTCTGTAGATTGGAAGCAAATCCCGAGAGAGAGAGAGAGAGAGAGCGCGATTGCTCTATAAATTGTGAGGGGGTATCAGGCGGAAGCCGTTGCTGTAGTGGGCCCCCCATCCCTGGCGCGCGGAGCGCGCCGGCGGCGGCGCAGGAGGCGCCGCCAGGGGGGCCCAACGCCGATCCAAGAAATCCGAGCGGACCTCCGAGAAGTCATGTTCATGCAGCTGTTCTTTCTCTACTTCTGAAAACTGTAACCGTTGTTGGTCCCCCCATCCCCGCGGTTTGTTCGTTTCTTGCCCGAACAAGTTGACTATTCACAAAACCACCCCGACCTAGACAGAAGACACCGTTTTCGGGCTGGGGGTGCACGGGCTCCACATGCATTTTTTCCGGCGTTCCCCGACGACCCCACCCCCCCACACTGGGAATGGAGCGCAAACTGGAGCCTTCGGTGGTTGGTGAGAGCCCAACCGCACAGCGCTTCAGACGAACAAAACAAAGACGCGGCGTCGCGGCGGCGGCGCGGCAGGCGGTCTCCTCCCGGCCCCGCGGCTCGCGGCTCTGCAGTCCGCGGCACCCCCGCGGGGGGGGGCAGCTGGAGCGGGCCAGGGACGAGGTCGGTCGGTCGGGCGCAGCACCACTGGAGAGCCAAAACAAGCCCCCCGAGTAGTCATGTTCGGCCTCCAAGCGCCCTCGCCTAGCCCTCGGGATTGTCCGAAAGCCATTCGGGATGAAAGACTGATCCTGAGAGAAGGGTCTACGTAGACCTCTGGGGATCCGCGAGGGGGAGAACCCTCCTCCCTCCTCCCTCCTCCTTCCTCCCTCCTCCCTCTCCTTCCTCCCTCCACCGTCCTCCCTCCTCCCTCCTCCCTCCT
>CAUYUJ010002092.1:62500-72500 GCA_963575745.1 Prorocentrum cordatum | reverse complement strand
TCCTCCTCCTCCACATTACATGTCTTCCTCCTCCTTCTCCGTGTCATCCCCATCCGCCTCTAATTATCAGCATTGCGCTTATGACCAGGAAAATAGTTATTGGTAGTGCCAGTATTCGTATTACCACTAGTAATTGTAACAGTACGTTTCTGACTTGTTTCTGAATATGATTAATACTCATCGTGGTCGTATCGCATCTGCTTAGCATCATTCGTACTACTACGATTACCAGTAATAGTCACATCATTGGTAGTATCGCTTGTAGTATCAGTGTTGTAAGTTTCGGTAATATTGTGGTTTGGAATCGCGTTCGCCTTCGTCGTCGCATGAACATTCGCAGTATGACTCGTAGTAGTCGCCTTCTTATTCGTAGTAGTAGGAATTAGATAATTATTCGTATGAGTAGTGGTGTTGCTATCTTTAGTTGTAAGCGTGAGATTGTTCGTATTAGCCGTCCTCTTACTATTCCTCACCCCCTCCGCTTCCTCCTCCACCTTCTCATCATCAACATCATCAGCATAATCAGTGTCATCATCATCATCCTCATCATCATCCTCACCATCATCATCGTCATCAGCATCATCATCAGCATCAGCATCAGCATCATCATCATCAGCAGCAGCATCATCAGTAGCCTCGTCATCCTCATCCTCATCAACATCATCATCAGCAGCGGCAGCATCATCGCCGTCATCAGCATGAGCAGCATCATCAACATCATCAGCATCAGCATCAGCATCTGCATCATCATCATCAACAACATCGTCGTCATCATCGTCATCATCAGCATCCTCAGCAACAGCATCAGCATCAGCATCACCATCATCATCATCAGCATCAGCAACATCATCATGATCCTCATAGTCATTGTCATCATCAGCATCATCATTAGCCTCGTCATCCTCATCCTCATCATCATCAGCAGCAGCATCAGCATCATCGCCGTCATCATCATCATCAGCAGCATCATCAGCATCATCATCAGAATCAGCATCATCAGCATCGTCGTCATCATCGTCAACCACATCATCATCACCAGCATCATCATCACCATCATCATCATCATCAGCATCATCATCCGTTTCCTCCTCCTCCTCCTCATCCTCCTCCCATTCCTCCTCCTCTTCCTCCTCCGCCTCCGCCTCCTCATCCTGCCCCTGCCCCTGCTTCTGCTCCCCCTCATCCTCCTCATCCTCCTCCTTCTCCTCCACGACCTCCTCCTCCTCAGTATCCTCCTCAAGATCCTCCTCCTCCTCCTCCTCCGTCTCCTCCTCCTCCTCCTCCTCCGTTTACTCCTCCTTCTCCTCCGATTCCTCCTCCTCCTACTCCTCCCCGTCCTCGTCCTCGTCGTCGTCCTCCTCCTCCTCCTCCTCCTCATCCTCCTCCTCCTCCTCCTCCTCCTCCTCCTCCTCATCATCATCATCAGCAGCATCATCATCACCATCCTTCTCCTCTTCGTCTTCCTCTACGTCTTAGTTTTATTCTTATTATTTTCCGTATTAGAAGTATTATGTGTTATGAGTGTGATCATTATTAGTGTTGTTATCATGAATAGCATTAATTGTACTATTATCAATTCGTGTTCGCATTATGGTTCGTACTAGTAATACTAGCACGATCATTAGTTTTCTTCGGAGTAATATGAGTCTCCTTAGTCTTATGATCATCTTGAATAATAATAATAATAATATTAATAATAATACTAATAGTTTTCTTCATCTCATGATACCGGAAAACAAAGCCCAATGAAAGTCTTCTTAGAGCTATAGGGCTATAGGGCTATGGGGCTATTGGGCTATGGGGCTATAGGGCTATGGGGCTATAGGGCTATAGGGCCATAGAGCTATAGGTCGAGAGGGCTATAGGGCTACAGGGCCGTAGGGCTATGGGGCCATGGGGCTATGGGGCTAGGGGGCTAGGGGGCTATGGGGCTGTGGGGCTATGGGGCTACAGGGCTATATGGAAATTGGGCTATGAGTCTATATGGCTATGGGCTATAGGACTACAGGACCATAGGGCTATAGGGCTATGGGTATATAGGGCTATGGGGCTATAGGGCTATAGGGCTATAGGGATATAGGCATATAGGCATGTAGAGCTATAGGGCTAGAGGGCTAGAGGGCTATAGGGCTGCAGGGGCTACAAGGCTATACGACTATTGGGCTATAGGGCAATAGGACTATAGGGCTATAGTGCTATTGGGCTATTGAGCTATAGAGCTACAGGGCTATAGAGCCACAGGGCTATAGGGCTGTAGTGCTATAGGGCTATAGGTATGTTGGGCTGTGGGGCTATAAGGCTATTAGGCTATAGGGCTATTGGGATACAGGGATACGAGGCTACAGGGCTATAGGACTACAGGGCTATAAAGCAGGGCTATAGGGCTATAGAGCTATAGGGCTATAAGGCACCCGGGCACCTAGGCACCAGGGCACCCGGGCGGGCTGCAGAAATCGGTGGCAAAGCTCACCTAATCATATGGACCCGCTAGGACCCCTACAGAGGCAAGCTCTGATTGAGGAATTATAATTATTATCCTTATGATTATTCTTCTTAGTCGTCGGATTCCTCTGCTTATGCTCATCAATAGTGTTTGTATTATGTTGTCACTAGTACCATTATTGACAAGATGATGAATCGTTTTCGTTGGCGTTTTCCGTTATTATTCGTCTCCTTGTTACTCGTATTCTTATTATCCGTCTTATTAGAACGCTTCTTCTTCGCATTCGTAGATTGTTTCGTCTTACTGTTCTTGTTGCTATTATGTATTGTGATTGTTTTTAGTATTAGTATTAGTGTCATTATTATTCGTCGCCTACGTATTATGTTTATTCTTATTAATATTCCTCTTCAACCTCCTTCTTCCCCTTCTCCTCTTTTTCCTCCTCCTCCTCAAACGCCACCTCCTCCTCCTCCTCCTCCTCCTCCTCCTCCTCAGCATCATCATCATCATCATCATCATCATCATCATCATCATCATCATCAGCATCAGCAGCATCATCATTCATCGTCATCATCAGCATCATCATCACCACCACCACCAGCACCATCATCATCAGCATTGTCATCATCAGAACCAGCATCGTCGTCATCATAATAATAATCAGCATCATCAGCAACATCATCATCGTCATCGTCATCATCATCACCATCATCATCACAAGCAGCATCATCATCGTCGTCATTATCATCATCGTCATCATCATCAGCAGCATCATCATCAGCGTCAGCATAAGCAGCATAATCGTCCTCCTCCTCTTAACTAATCATCATCATAGTCATCATCATCATCATCATCATCATCATCATCATCATCATCATCATCATCATCATCATCATCATCATCATCATCGTCACCATCAGCAGCATCATCATCATCAGCATCATTATTATTACCATCAGCATCATCATCAGTCATTACACCCCAATCAGAGCTTGCCTCTGTAGGTGTCCTGGTGGATTCATATGGTCAGGTGAGGTGGGCCGCCGAATTCGGTGGCCGGCCCAGGTGCCCAGGTGCCCGGGTGCCTGGGTGCCTGGGGGTGCCCGGAGGTGCCCGGGTGCCCATGGTTGCCCGCAGGTGCCCGGTGCCTGGGGGGGCCTGGAGGTGCCCGGGAGTGCCCGGGTGCCCGGGTGCTCGGGTGCTCTATCGCCCTTATAGCCCTATAGCCCTATAGCCCTATAGCCCTATAGCCCTTTAGCCCTCTAGCCCTATAGCCCTATAGCCCTATAGCTCTATAGTCCTATAGTCCTATAGCCCTATAGCCCTATAGCCTTATAGCCCTATCGCCCTATAGCTATATAGCTCTATAGCCCTATAGCCCTATAGTCCTATAGCCCTATAGCGCTATAGCCCTATAGCTCTATAGCCCTATACCCAATAGCCCAATAGCCCTATAGCCCATATAGCCCTATAGCCCTATAGCCCTACAGCCAAATAGCCCAACAGCCCATATAGCCCTATAGCACTATAGCCCTATAGCCCTACAGCCCTATAGCCCTATAGCCCTATAGCCCTATAGCCCTATAGCAATATAGCCCAATAGCCCTAGCCCTATATTCCCATAGCCCTATAGCCCTATAGCCCTATAGCTCTATAGCTCTAGCCCTATGGTCCTATAGCCCTGTAGCCCTATAACCCTATAGCCCTATAGCCCAATAGCCCTAAAGCCCTATAGCCCTGAAAAAAATCTGATTTGGATGTTCTCCGGTATCATTATTATTGTCATAATCATCATCATCATCATCATCATCATCATCATCATCATCATCATCATCATCATCATCATCATCATCATCATCATCATCATCATCATCATCATCATCATCATCGTCATCATCATCATCATCAGCAGCAGCAGCATCATCATCATCAGCATCATCATCAGCAGCACCAGCAGCTTCATCATCAGCATCAGCATCATAATCATCATCATCATCATCATCATCATCATCATCATCATCATCATCATCATCATCAGTATCATCATCAGCAGCATCAGCATCATCATCATCAGCAGCAGCAGCTGAATCATCAGCATCATCATCATCGTCATCATCACCTTCATCGTCATCATCACCATCGTCGTCGTCATCAGAATCATCATCAGAATCAGCATCAACATCTACATCACAATAATCATCCTCATCATCAGCATCATCATCACCATCCGCAGCATCAGCATCATCAGATACATCGTCATCATCATCAGCATCACCAGCATCTTCATCATCATCAGCATCATCATAATCAGCAGCAGCTTCATCATCATCGTCAGCCTCATCATCAAAATCATCAGCAGCATCAGCATCCGAATCATGATCGTCATCAGCATCGTCATCATCAGCATCAGCATCATCAACAACAGCATCAGCAGCAGCATCAGCATCATTAGCATCATCATCATCATCAGGATCATCAGCAGCAGCATCATCATCCACATCAGAATCAGAATCAACAGCATCATGATCATCATCATCAACATCAGCAGCATCGTCATTAACAGCAACAGCATCATCATCATCATCATCATCATCATCATCATCATCATCATCATCAGCATCATCATTGTCAGCATCAGCATCATCATCATCATAATCATCATCCGTATCCTCATCCTCATCAGCATCCTCATCTTCAACCTTATCCTCATCCACATCATCAACATCCCCCACTCCAACCCAAGCACTGGCCTGAACGAACAGCCGTGGAACTGCCGCCTCGGGGCCCCTATAAGTCAGGTCAGTGTTCCGACCGACCAGCCGAGGAACTCCTCCACCACCCCGTCGAGGAACTGAACTCCTCCCCTCGGAAGAGTCGCAGCGGGAGCAGGAGTTGGGAGGCACCTGCTGGGAGGTCCTCGTAAGAACGAGGAAGGGCTGTCAAGCCCGATCAAGGAGCCACTGAGCCGCATCAGCCCAAAGGAATGCTGGGATTCAGCGGGAGGGGGAGCAGAAAAGCAGTCAGGTCAGCGCTGGGGTCCAAGGGCGTTGATACAGTGCCAGCGGACAGCCCGAGCACTGTCCTGATCGATCAGCTGTGGAGTTGCCGCCTTCAGGGCCACAGCAAGTCAAAACCAGTGCCCAGGCCACCACAAGTCTTAGGTCGGGCATGTCCTCTTAGTTCTATATATATATATACTAGCACCATCGCGCGCGCGCTTCGCGCGCGCCTCGGTTCTAGTTGAAGTCACGGCCAAGTCCTGTCAAAAGTCGTCTGAATACTGTCTGTTTCCGTATTGTCATTTTGCTCATTTTCGCTCGTGTGTCGGTCCCTGTCTTTCCTCCTCCTGGTTTTCCGTTTTGGATTTCGTCCTGGGCATCCGTATCTTCGCGTTTCTCATCATCCTCTTCGGCACGTCGGCCGCTGGCGAAGATCGGCGCAACACAAAACAATAACAATTGCGACCCGGGGCGTTTTTTCAGGGAGGAAGAGGACGAGCCGGAGGAGAGCCAAGAGCCGGCAGCGAAGGAGAGACGACCGAGCGAGCGAGCGGGCGAAGGGGAAGGGGAGGAGAAGCGGCGACGGGAGGAAGGGCGGGGCGGACACGCAGGGGCGAAGGTCCGATGGAGGAGAGGGGGAAGGAGGGAAGAGGGGAGAGAGGAGAGGAGGACGAGAGGAGGGTGGACAAGAGAGGAAGGAAGGAAGGGGAGGAAAAGAGGTACGAGCGTTTGTCTGTTTTTTGTTTGAGGCGCGCGCGCGCGCGGCCGGACAGGAGGCTTGGAGGGTCGGGACGACGACAAAAACAAGAAAACACAAAACGTACAAAAAACCAACGGAAACCAATGATTTCGGCCTCTTGCAGCCCTCTTGGGAATGCTCTTGGGGCTCTCTTGGGACGTGCTGGAAGCCTCTTGGGCCGTCTGGGAGCCATCTAGGGCGTCTTGGATCGATCGTGGGCGTCTTGGTGTGGTCTTAGGCGTCTCGAGGCACGCTTGGACCGTCATGGGCGCGTCTTGGGGCAATGTTTGGAGCCTCTTGGGCTGTCTTGGGCGCCTATTGGGCCGTCGTTGGGGCCTCTTGGGCCGTCTTGGGGCTCTCTTGGGAGCCTCTTGGACCAGCTTGGGACGGTCTTGGGGGCCTCTTGGGCCGTCTTGGAGCGTCGGGACGACGAAAAATTGAGGAAGCCAAAAACCTGTAAAAGCCTGAAGGCAAGCAATGATTTTGTCTGTTTGGGTCCCTCTTGGGAATGCTCTTGGGGCTGTCTGGGGACGTCTTGGACGCAACTTGGGCCATCCAGGAACCATCCTGGGCGTTTTGGAGCGGTCTTAGGCGCGTCGAGGCACGCCTTGACCGTCTTCGACGCCTCTTGGGCCGTGTTTGCAAGCTCTTGGGCGGCCTTCGGCGCCTATTGGGTTGTTGTTAGGCCCTCTTGGGCCGTCTTGGGGCGCTCTTGGGGGGCCTCTTGGGCGATCTTGGGCGATCTTGGGACGGTCTTGGGGACTTCGTGGGCTGTCTTGGAGGCTCGGGACGACGAAAAAACAAGAAAGCAAAACACCTGCAAACAACCAACGGAAACCAATGATTTCGGCCTCTTGCAGCCCTCTTGGGAATGCTCTTGGGGCTCTCTTGGGACGTCTTGGAGGCCTCTTGGGCCATCTGGGAGCCATCTTGGGCGTCTTGGAGCGGTCTTAGGCGCGTCGAGGCACGCTTTAACCGTCTTCGACGCCTCGTGGGCCGTGTTTGCAAGCTTTTGGGCGGCCTTAGGCGCCTGTTCGGTTGTTTTTAGGCCCTCTAGGGCCGTCTTGGGGCGCTCTTGGGGGCCTCTTGGGCAATCTTGGGACGGTCTTGGGGACTTCGTGGGCTGTCTTGGAGGCTCGGGACGACGAAAAAAACAAGAAAATCAAACACCTGCAAAAAACCAACGGAAACCAATGATTTCGGCCTCTTGCAGCCCTTGGGAATGCTCTTCTTGGAGCTCTCTTGGGACGTGTTGGAGGCCTCTTGGGCCATCTGGGAGCCATCTTGGGCGTCTTGGAGCGGTCTTAGGCGCGTCGTGGCACGCTTTGACTGTCTTCGATGCCTCTTGGGCCGTGTTTGCAAGCTCTTGGGCGGTCTTAGGCGTCTATTGGGTTGTTTTTAGGCCCTCTTGGACCGTCTTGGGGCGCTCTTGGGAGCCTCTTGGGCGATCTTGGGACGGTCTTGGGGACTTCGTGGGCTGTCTTGGAGGGTCGGGACGACAAAAAACAAGAAAGCAAAAAACCTGCAAAAAAACAACGGAAACCAATGATTTCGGCCTCTTGCAGCCCTCTTGAGGCCTCTTGGGCCGTCTGGGAGCCATCTTGGGCGTCTTGGATCGATCGTAAGCGTCTCGAGGCACGCTTGGACCGTCTTCGGCGCCTCTTGGGCCGGACAAGGGCGCTCCCGGAGGACCGATCCCGCCATGGGGGGTTGGGGTCCCCGCCAGGGAGCCCCTGGCCCTGTAGCCTGGTATACATATATATATATATATAGAGAGAGAAGTAGATATCCATTGTCGGAAAATCGTCCGCATACTATGTTTAGACTAATTGGGAATACTCCTCCGGTAGAGGGACATGCCCGACTTGACACAAGCATCACCTGAAGGGACTCGGCCGTCCCACAAACGCTGGCCGGACCCTCCCGCCGATCCAGCCAGAGCAGGCGGGGCGGGAGGAGCGGGACGCTGGAGACTCTCTGGCCGCTCGCCCCCTCCCGCATCCCGGGAGCAGCCTGCTCCCGGGACAGCTTCAGACAGCCCGCCCCCCAGGCTCCTTTCGCAGGCCAAGAGGTTGATACCAACACCAATATCGGCGGTGTGCCTCCATCGAGGGGAAGAAGATCCCGATCTCGGTGACGGTGGTGATACTCTGGCTTCCAAGGTGGCCGAAATATTGCCACCAACACCGAAATCTAGGATCATCTTCCCCCTGTGGAGGCAACCCCCTGTGTTGGAGTTGGTGCCCATTTCCAGGCCTCCGATCCTTGGCGGTCATGCTGGCGCTGTCCCTCACGATTGCCCTGGCGATCGCGAAGCCCAGGAAGGCGCAGGCGGCCGCCGCGATGGGCCCCGGGTGCGTCGAGCGGGAGGACTCGGCGGAGACTTCTGCTGCCTTCGGGGGCAGACGCAAGCACACCTGCCTGCTCATCAAGTAGGGGAACAAAAAATGACAGAAACATAACAACTCGGAGGTCCGCGCGGATTTCTCGGATCGGCGCTGGGAGCCCCCCGGCGGCGCCTCCGGCGCCGCGCCTGGCGCGCTCCGCGCGCCAGGGAGGGGGGTCCAGCGCCGATCCGAGAAATCCGCGCGGACCTCCGAGTTGTTATGTTTCTGTCGCTCGTTGCTCCCCTATGATCATCAAGAGTTCCAAGGGGGCTGCTTTCCTCCTGCCGCACGGTGCCAATGACACACTCCGCGCAGCCACAAACCAGCATATGCGCCCCTCACCCTCCCCACCCGAAAGGCGGGGACCGGGCGGAGTCCGGCACGGCTCCGGGAGAGCTGCCCCTCGGGACAAGCGGAGCGGTGCGCGGAACAGGAGAGGGGAGAGGGAGGAGGGATCAGGGAGGCGGGAGAAGGCAGGAAAAGTGAGAGAGGCGGGAGGCGGGGAGGAGAAGCACGGAGGAGGAGTAGGAGTAGGAGGAGGAGGAGGAGGAGGAGGAGGACAAGGAGGGCCAGAGTGAACCCAAGAGTCATCAACGATGTTGGCATAAACCCTCCCTCCAAGCTCCCGTTTCATAGGCCC
Organism: Prorocentrum cordatum; assembly: GCA_963575745.1. NCBI lineage: Eukaryota > Dinophyceae > Prorocentrales > Prorocentraceae > Prorocentrum > Prorocentrum cordatum. The sequence goes on along the minus strand of CAUYUJ010002092.1, from coordinate 63,292 downwards.
CTACAAGGGTTCATGTCCACTGAGGTTCATTTCCACTGAGGACGGAGGGAACTGCCTCGGTGGAAGACAACCATTTGAAGACCCTAAAGCATGCCAAAACATTGTTCTCGGGATTCCAACGCCACGGATCAACCTGACTGTTGCGTCTTGACGATCCTGAATCGCGCCAGAACGCCTTCCTGGGACCGAATCAACGTTAACTGTTGCACCCGCATAATCCAAAACCCTTCCAAAACACCGCTTCTGGTACGATGATCATGGGAATCCGTGAAACTCTTGCAAATGTAATAAACGAATGTGCGCGGCGCTATGGCGAGAGCTACATGTTGAAAACGAACCGCCGTCAATCAGCAAAACTCTTGCAACGTGTTGACACGAATGTGCGCGGCGCTTAGGCGAGAGCCGCATGTTGACAACAACTCGCCCTCAATACGCGGAACCCTTGCAAATGTTTGATACGAATGTGCGCGGCGCTAAGGCGACAGCCACATTTTGAAAACGACCCGCCCTCCATCTATGAAACTGTGGCCAACTTGAAGCTTCATAGTCATAATTGGTGAGAAGGTCTCGGGCGAAACGCCCAGCCCGCTCTAAAAACTGGCCTCGGGGTGCGACAGGGAGAAGTTATGTATAATGAAAAGGAATGGAGGAGGAGGAGGAGGAGGAGGAGGAGGAGGAGGAGGAGGACGAGGACGAGGAGGAGGAGGAGGAGGAGGAGTGATCTCTTCCCCCAGGAGTCCTTCGGCGCTCGCGGGCGTGGACGAGGGGGGAGGAGAAGGGGGGGAGAGGGGG
>CAUYUJ010002092.1:55000-57500 GCA_963575745.1 Prorocentrum cordatum | reverse complement strand
GTGCATGGTTCGGCTTCGTGCGTGGATTTGTCCTAAATGGTCCAGCATGCTCTTCGATTGTCCTCGCCGAGGAAAAAAAAAACAAAAAAAAAAAAAAAAACGTCCGAGCGATGGCAAGGGAGGGGAGAAGGGGGAAAGGGGAGCCAGGACGGAGGAGGGAGACGGCGCACGATGTTGCTGAGCATGCCAGGCGCGAGCCTCCGTGGAAGACAACGTAACAATACAGTGCAGAGATGAGTCAACAAGTTTCTGTGCTCCTTCGTTTCAGCTTTATCCCTTCTTTGACCCGCGCGTCTTTTCCTCTTCTGTGTTCCTTCGTTTCCGCTGTATCCCCCCCCCTCCTCAGCATTCCTCCCATGATTATGCGACCGTCGGCAACGGTCCAAGCACTAGAGCCCTGCCGCTCAGCATCGCCCCCCTCACCCTCAGGCGGCTGTGGTGGCGTTAAGATATGTCAGTATGCGCATACGATAACAAAATAATACATAATAGACATGCTTCATGTATCCATATACCTATAAACAAACATAAATGTGTATGAAAACATATATGTTTCAACATTATTTTGTATTCCCCCCCCCCCCCCCCCCACCCCCCCCCAAAAAAAAAAAAAAAAAAAAAAAAAAAACGATAAGCACATCCTTCGTCGACTCTGAAATCCGTAAGGTGTCCAAGGGGTCTGTGCGGGCCTATCGGGAGGCAAGAAATCCTCGTTGGGCACCCTTTGGACGGTCGGGCCCCAATGTGATGTCCCCATTGTACCCCCCCCCGTCCCCCACCTGGCACACGCTAACTCCCAAATATATGATTGCTGTTGCACGCGCGCAGAAACGAACACAACGAAGACGTGAACGAGATTCCAACGTGTCGGCCTCGGGCTAGATCACAACTCCAAGAGGACTTCTCCCGCAGCAACCCATTTCGACTCGAGAGGGACTGGTCCGAAGATCTCCTCGATGTGCCAAGGACCCCTCGAGCCAGAATGCAAATTCCTGGGGGGGCATTCAAGGCGGGGCGCGTAGATGGCAACACCCTCCCCCTGCTCCACCTCATCCTACTCCTCGTCCGCCTCCTCGTCGTCCTCCCCCTCCTCTTCCACTCTCTTCCTCCTCATCCTCCTCCTGACGATCGCCCCTACACAGACATTCGGGTCCCTGGACCTCTCAACTCCATCCAAGCACATCACCCTGGGCACTTTGAGTCGTTATCCTGCGGCCCGACATGGGCCCGAAGATACCAAAAACTGATGTCCACATCTAACGCGACGAAGGTAGTCACGGATTGGTCACAAGCCTGACATCGACTGCAGCCAGGAACCTATCCGACGGTCGTTCCCGAAGGCGTTGTTGTAGCCGCGGAACCACCAATTATCCGCCAGGCCCCAGGTGGAGCACGAAGAGGCGCCTTTCCTCAATCGCTACAGGAGGTGGACGAGTAGGAGAAGCAACAGGACGAGAACAACGATGACGACGGGAAGAAATACGAGAATTTCCGAGTCCGAGAAGTGTTGCGACTACTGATACGACTACTACTACTGCTACTACTACTACCACTACTACTACTACTACTACTACTACTACGACGACGACGACGACGACGACGACGACGACGACTACTACTACTACTCCTACGACTACTACTACTACTACTACTACTACTACTACTACTACTACTACTACTACTACGACTAATAGTACTACTAGTACTACTAGTACTGCTAGTACTACTTCTACTACTACTACTACTACTACTACTACTACTACTACTACTACTACTACTACTACTACTACTACTACTACTACTACTACGACTCCTACTCATACTACTACACCTACTCGTATCCTCATTCCGTAGTCGAATTTATTATTACTCCCCCCTCTGGCCGGCCGATAGCGGCCCCATCCGGGCCCTCCCATCCGAACTGTAATAAATCAATACAAAGTCCTTGGTTTTTCTCTCAACATTGCCGTTCTTGTCGACGACGATGCGAAATGCGTAGCAGGAACAGAACGCGTACTACTACTACTACTACTACTACTACTACTACTACTACTACTACTACTACTACTACTACTACTACTACTACTACTACTACTACTACTACTACGACTACGACTACGACTACTAGTAATAAAAGACCAATAATAATAAAGATAATGTAAATAATAAAATAATAATAAAACGACACTGATACTTACTAATTCTAGGCCTACCATTATACTATAGTTACCCTACTACTACTACTACTACTACTACTACTCTACTACTACTACTACTACTACTACTACTATACTACTACTACTACTACTACTACTACCTACTACTACTACTACTACTACTACTACTACTACTACTACTACTATACTACTACCTACTACCTACTACCTACTACTACTACCTACTACCTACTACCTACTACTACCTACTACTACTACTACCTACTACCTACTACCTACTACTACTACTACTACTACTACTACTACTACCTACTTCTACCACC
>CAUYUJ010002092.1:42500-50000 GCA_963575745.1 Prorocentrum cordatum | reverse complement strand
CGCCCCCGCACGCCTCCACATGTTCGTGGGCGCTCATAATAGGCGTGCCCAGACGCTCCAGAAGCGCCCCCAACGCCCCCAGACGTTCCCAAGCGCCCCCATGCGCTCCCAGAAGCTCTACGACCGCCCAAGCGCCCCAAGACACCCCCAGCCGCTCCCCAAGCGCCCCAGACGTTCCCAAACGCTCCCAGGCTCTCCCAGACGCTCCAGGAAGCTCCACGAGGCCCCAAGAAGTCCCAGTCGGCCCCAGAAAGATTCGGGAGGCCCCAGGAGGCCCCAGGGGAGGCTCCAGAGGCTCCAGAGGCTCCAGAAAGCCCAAGGGGGGGGCCACAGGAAAAGCCGTGGGCTGAGACCGCTGGCGGCGCTACGCGCGAATCCTCGCCCGCGTGCTCGAGCGCTGCTCAGTCGCGCGGCGCGAGGAGTATGCCTGGCGCTGCGAGCCGACCCCAGCGCGAGAACCTGCGTTCCGAGATGCTCGCGAAAGCTACGCGCGGATCCTTCTCTGCGCGCGCGAGCGCTACGCAGTCGCGTGAGAAGGCTGCTTGGCGCCGCGCTCCGACCCCCGCGCGAAAATCACGCACCGAGACCGCCGCCGATGCAACGCGCGACTCCGAGCCCGAGGAATCCTGACGCGGCCTGAGGGGTCCCGAGAAAGCCTCTCATTTGCGCATGGAGACCCCCCACCACCCCGCGCGGTGGTCGCGCTGCGATACGCCCGCACATGCGGCGCCCTTCGGCGACCGCCGCTCGTCGTCCGCAATTCGTCGACGCTCGCCTCGTCGACAGTCGTCGTCCTGGTCACCAGTCGTTGTTCGTCGTTTGCTCGTCCTTCGTCGCTCGTCGGTCGTCGTCGTCGTTCGTCGGTCGTCGTTCGTCGTTCGTCGCCCCTTTGGAATCGTGTGCCGTTGATCGTTCGCCGCCGTCGCCGTTCGCCTCACACCCGCAGGGGGAATGCGACGCATGCCGTCTCCACCCCTCCGAGGGGGGCGGCGTGGGCAGGGTAGAGGCGAGGAGGGAGCTCACGCTCGAGCGCAGCCGAGGCGGGGTGGGGGGGGGGGGCCGGGACACGAGCGCCGCGAGCGCGCACCAACGCATACCGCCCCCCCAAATCCAGCTGGGGGGGATGTGTGCGCGCGTTCCTTTTCAATACGCCATCTCTCTCTCTCTCTCTCTCGTTCTCTCTCTCTCTCTCTCTCTCTCTTTATCGCCCTCTCTCTCTCTCTATCACCATCTCTCTCTCTCTCTCTCTATCGCGATATCTCCTTCTCTCTCTGTCTCTCTCTCTCTCTCTCTCCCGCTTCTCTCTCTCTCTCTCTATGTCTCTCTCTCTCCCTCTCTAGATGCAGATGTAGACATGTATATGTATGTATATATATGTATCGCTGCCTCTCTCTCTCTATCCATATAAATGTATCCATATATGTACGTGTATACATATATATACATATCGCGCGAGCGTTCTCCATCTCCCACGTCCCATCCGGTTCCTCTTCCTCCTCCTCCTCCTCCTCCTCCTCCTCCTCATCCTCCTCCTCCTACTCCTCCTCCTCCTCCTGTTCCTCCTACTCCTCCTCCTCCACCTCCTCCAGCATGCCAGCATCCCTCTCCAAATCGGCAGCCATGGCCAACCCGAGCCCGCGCCACCGCCGCGTGCGCACACCTTGATCCTCCTCCTCCTCCTCCTCCTCATCATCATCGTCATCATCATCCACCTCCTCCTCCTCCTATTCCGCCTTCTCCTCCCCCCCTTCTCCTCCTACTCCTCCTCCTCCTCCTCCTCCTCCTCCTCATCATCATCATCATCATCATCATCATCATCATCATCATCATCATCAGCAGCAGCAGCAGCAGCAGCAGCATCAACATCACCATCACCATCACCATCACCATCATCAGCATCTCCAGCATCATTATCCCAGTGCGACCCTACCTAGGAGTTGGAGCCTCTAGGAAAGCAACATTAGCAGCAACAATAGCAGCAGCAGCAGCAGCAGCAGCATCAACATCACCATCACCATCACCATCACCATCATCAGCATCTCCAGCATCATTATCCCAGTGCGACCCTACCTAGGAGTTGGAGCCTCTAGGAAAGCAACATTAGCAGCAACAATAGTGGATGCTGTGCTGCGCTATGCTATGTTATGCTATGCTCTGCTCTCTCTATGCAATGCTGCGCAATGCTATGCTGGGCAATGCTAGGCTAGGCTAGGGCATGCTATGATATGCTATGCTATGCTATGCTATGCTATGCTATGCTATGCTGCGCTGTGCTATGTTAAGCAATACTATGCTATGCTATGCTATGATATGATATGTTGCGCTATGCTATGATATGCTATGGTATGACATGCTATGCTGAGCTATGCTATGATATGGAATGCTATGCTATGTTGTGCTGTGCTGTGCTAATGCTGCGCTGCGCTATGCTGCGCTGCGCTAAATTAAGCTAAGGCCAGCTAAGCTATGCTAAGCTAAGCTAAGCTAAGCTAGGCTAGGCTAAGCTAAGCTAGGCTAAGCTAAGCTAAGCTAAGCCAAGCCAAGTTAAGCCAAGCTAAGCTAAGCTAAGCTAAGCTAAGATGAGATCAGCTAAGCTAAGCTAAGCCAAGCCAAGCCAAGCTAAGCTAGGCACAGCTAAGCTAAGCTAAGCTAAGATGAGCTAAGCTAAGCTAAGCTTAGCTTAGCTTAGCTAAGCTAAGCTGGGTGAACCCAGGGGGCGCAACTGGGGGAACCGCGGGGCGGATCCTGGGGGGAAGCGCCCGGGGTGGGGCTCATTGCCCGCGCCAACAGGGTAAGAACCCTTCTGGGCAGAGCCTAGGTAGGGAATAATCATCGTCATCATCATCATCATCATCATCATCAGCAGCAGCATCATCAGCAGCATCAGCATCAGCATCAGCATCGACATCATCATCATCATCATCATCATCATCATCATCATCAGCATCATCATCATCACCACCACCACCACCATCATCATCATCAGCATCAGCAGCATCATCGTCATCATCATCAGCATCAGCATCAGCATCAGCATCAGCATCATCAGCATCATCATCATCAGCATCATCTTCAGCATCATCATCATCCATCTCCTCCTCCTCCTCCTGTCCCTCCCCCTCCTCCTCCTCCTCCTCCACCTCCATCTCCTCCTCCTCCGCAGCAGCAGCAGCATCAGCATCACCAGCGTCAGCAGGATCATCACCATCATCAACAACATCGTCAGCAGCATCGGCATCGTCATCGTGCTCCTAGGGTCATCATCAGTACCATCACCATTACCAGCGACATCATGACCAGCATCAGCAACAGCATCATCAGCAGCAGCAGCATCATCATCATCAGCATCATCATCATCGTCATCATCATCATCATCATCAGCATCATCATCATAATCATCATCATCGTCATCTGAACGTCATCATCATCATCAGCAGCATCAGCCGCATCATGATCATCATCATCAGCATCACCATCAGCATCCTTATCATCATCATCATCATCATCATCATCATCATCATCATCAGCATCAGCATCAGCATCAGCATCAGCATCATCAGCATCATCACCAGCATCAGCAGCATCATCAGCAGCAGCATCAGCATCATCATCAGCAACATCCGAAGCACCATCATCATCATCATCCGCATCATCATCTGCATCAACAGCACCATCATCGTCGTCATCAGCATCAGCGTCAGCAGCAGTATCATCATGACCATCAGCATCATCATCACCATCAGCAGCAGCATCATCATCAGCAGCCTCATCATCAACATCATACTCATCAGCAGCAGAATCAGCATCCTTATCAGCAGCATCAGCAGCATCATCAAAATCATAGTCATAATCATCATCAGCAGCAGCATCAGCATCATCCACATCATCATCGTCGTCATCATCACTATCGTCATCATCATCATCATCAGCATCATCATCAACCGCAGCAGCATCATCATCATCATCGTCATCATCATCATCAGCATCAGCATCATCATCCGCGGCATCATCATCAGCGACCATCAGCCTCGTCATCGCCATCACCATCATCACCAGCATCAGCGGCATCAGCATCATCATCATCGGTATCGGCATCATCAGTATAGCATCATCATCATCGGCAACATCATCATCAGCAGCATCATCAGCATCCGCATCAGCAGCATCATCATCAGCATCATCTCCAGCAGCAGCATCAGCATCATCATCAGCAGCATCATCATCGGCATCATCATCATCAGCATCATCATCAGCATCATCATCATCACAGTCAGCATCATCAGCATCGCCACCATCATCATCACCATCCACAGTAGCATAAGTAGTCATCATCGTCAACATAAGCATCAGTAGCATCAGCATCCTCAGCAGTCGCAGCATCATCGTCAGCATCATAATGTGTATCATCCTCCGCATCGTCATAAGCCTCCTCCTCCTCCTCCTTGTCGTCGTCGTCTACAGCGTCGCAATCAATCGCATAATCGCCATCATCGTCAGCACCGTCTGTGTCATCAGCAGCCTCACCATGGGCATCACCCAGCACAACCCAGCATCGTCATATTCAGCGTCGGCATCGTCATCGTCATCATCGTGAGCAGCCTCATCATCAGTGTCACAGTCACCACCGACAATCACAATATCAGCATCATCATCAGCAGCATCACCAGGATCAGTATCAGCACCATTACCCAAATATAAGCATCGTCATCATCAGCATCGCCATCGTCGACATCGACATCATCGCCAACATCGTTTGTTCGTGTTCCCTGACATCCGCAATACCATCAGGATCGTCATCATCGTCAACATCAGCATGGTCAACATCAACATCGACGACCTCATCGTCAGAAAAGGAATCGTCAACAGCTTCAGCATCCGTAACGCAATGAACACCATTCATCGCCACCCATCGTCATCATAAGCATCAGCACCATCGTGGTCCTCCTCCTCATCAGCATCATCAACCGCAGTTTCACCAACGTCATCCGCATCCCAATCACCATACGTAATACAATCGTCAGCCGCATCAGCCTCAATAACACCATCCCCCCTGAATAAAACCATCAGCATCATCATCGTCACCCGCAGCATCATCAGTAGCACAATGATCAGCAGGACCATCAACCGACCGATAAACAATCATTGCCACACATCGGAATCACCATCATCATCACCATCGTCGTCGTCACCATCATCGCCATAAGCATCGACATCATCACACATGCGTCCTCCCTATCATCGTCATCGTCATACGTGTGATCATCATCATCATCATCATCATCATCATCATCATCATCATCATCGGAATTGCCCAACATCACCCACAATCGGCATCGTCAACATCGTCGTCGTCATCGTCATCAGCATCGTCGTCATCATTATCATCATCATAATCAGCATCATCATAATCATCATCATTCGCATCATCATCATCGTCATCATCATCATCATCATTATCATCATCATCATCAGCAGCAGCATCATCATCGTCCCCAGTGTCACACCCATCCTCGACCATATCGTCAACATCCTCATCATCATCCTCGGCATCGTCAGGCCCATCACCATTACTATCATATAAAAAGCATGGCCTGCATCATCGTCATAACCACCATCCTTTTCGATAGCAGCATAGTAATGATCCGCATCACCAGCATCGCCATCATCATCACCATCATCGTCAGCATCATCAAAATCAGTATGATTATCATACTGGTCATCATCATGAGTAGCAAAATCATCAGCACCATCGTCATCGTCATCATCATCAGCATCATTATCATCAGCAGCAGCATCACCATCGTCACCGTCATCACCCATGTTAGCCAGCGTGGACCCAAACAGTGGTATCTTGCACCCTGTTTGTCCAAGTTATGTAACATAAGCTGGGTGTTGCGAATTACGTGGTGGAAGCACGTGGTGCAAGCTGTGTGGTGGACGCCGTGGTGCAAGCGTTGTGGTGCAGGCCATTGGGTGCAAGCGACGTGGTGCAAGCTACATGGTGGAAGCTATGCGGTGCAATATTTGCACGCGCGTGTTACAAGCTACGCGTTGCAAGCTTTGTGAAGCAAGCTATGTTGCGCAAGTTACGTGGTGCAAGCTACGTGGTGCAAGCTGTGCGTTGCACGCCGAGTGGTGCAGCCTACGTGGTGTGAACCATGTGGTGTGGACTCTGCGGTGCGGCGGCGGACGCTGACGGGGCGCGGCGGACAGGCCTGTTGTTGAGAAGGTTCGGGCGGCGGCGGACGGGAACGGGGCCGCCAGACCCGCAGGCAGGCCCGGTTCTTTCGAGGAGAAGCAAGGTGCCGCTACGTGCAAGCACTGTTTGAAGAATCATCAACAGCATCATCACCATCTTCATCTGCATCCTCATGCTCATCTTCATCCTCATCCGAATCCGAATCCGAATCATCATCATCATCATCATCATCATCATCATCATCATCATCATCATCATCATCATCATCATCCTCATCCTCATCCTCATCCTCATCCTCATCATCATTATCATTATCAGCCATCAGCCCCGATCATCATCATCATCATCATCATCATCATCATCATCATCATCATCATCATCATCATAACCATGATCATCACCATTATCATCGTCATCATCCTCATAAACCATCACCGCCCACCATCATCAACACCATCATCGCCACCATCATCACTCATCATCGACATCCGCATCCACATCCTCATCATCAGAATCAGCATCATCCTCATAGATCTCATCATATCCTCATTGACATCCTGATCGTCATCGTCAGCAGCATCATCACCACCGCCACCTCGAACATCATCATCAGAATCATCATGATCATCATCATCATCATCACCACCAGCATCATCATCAGCAGCATCATCGCCATCATCATCGTCATCATCATCATCGTCAGCATCATCAGCATCATTAGCATCATCATTGTCATTATCAACAGCAGCATCGTCGTCGTCATCGTCATCGTCATCGTCATCGCCGTCATCATCGTTATCAAAGCAACAGAAACATCAGCTGCATCAGCATCATCCTCATCCTCATCCTCGTCATCATCATCGTCATCATTGTCATCATCATCATCATCATCATCATCATCATCATCATCATCATCATCATCATCATCATCGTCAGCATCAGCATCTGCAGCACCATCAGCATCACCAGCATCACCAGCTGAATCATCACCACCGCCACCACCACCACCATCATCATCATCAGCATCATCAGCATCATCGTCATCACCATCAACATCATCACAATCGTTGAACGGAGCGAAGAGGTGGGACCACTGGCCCGAACTCAGCTGGAACTTGTTGAAGGGCTTGTAGCGTCTCCCTGCCCAGAGGGACGCCGCGCGCGCCCTCTGTCCGGGGCGAGAGGGGGGGGGCCTGCTCGCTGGCTGGACCTCCGTCTGCCTTGCTCGCGGGTTGCACTGCACGTGCGCGGGAAGATCATGGCCCTTTTGGCCCAGATGACGTGGGCAGGAGGCGAATCTG
>CAUYUJ010002092.1:25000-35000 GCA_963575745.1 Prorocentrum cordatum | reverse complement strand
ACGCCCCGTAGAAAGGGACAGGTGCAGTCAGCTGTCCTCCCCCTGCCCGACTCTGCAGCGGCGAGGCGCGCTCTGAGAAGACCGCCTCCCTCGCCCCGCCGCTGGCACGAAGGAGATCAAGGGGCCCGGGGAAACAAAAGCAAATAGGCACCAATTCCAGGATTCCTGGAGCTGCCCTTGCCCCGGAGGAGGAGGAGGAGGAGGAGGAGGAGCAGGAAGAGGAGGAGGAGGAGGAGAAGGAAGAGGAGGAGGAGGAGGAGGAGGAAGAGGAGGAGGAGGAGGAGGAGGAGGGCGGCAGGCCTCGTGCGCGGGCCGTTTCCCCATGCTTTCTGGAGCTCCGTATTCCCCATCCACCTCCCACAGCTTCCCCTGTCCTCCTGGGCATCGGCGTTCAACTTCGAGCAACCTTCAAAAACCTTCCCGAGAAGGGTTCTGGATGGGTTTGGGAAGACACCTTTCAAACAACTTCTTCAAATTGTTTCCCAATCGGTGCTTGCACTGACGGGGTCCTGTGTCTGCTCCAATATTTCGGCGACGAGCGAAGAAGGGGGGGGGGGGCAGTGAGCAGGAAGGGGCCCTCTCAGAGGCGGCGGGACTCCTCAGGAGCCCTCCGGACTCCTGAGAAGACTTCTGCGCCGCCAGGGAAGGCTCGGAAAAGTTCTCGGAGAGGGCCTGGGGACTTCCGAGCCTTCTGAGCACGCCCGCCCCTTCTCGCTCCCCTCCGGGCTCGCCGCCGAGAGCCTCCCCATCCTGAAAGACATGGTCAAAAAGGGCTAGGATCGGGATAAATCGCTCCAGAGCGTTCCGGAGCGCTCTCAGAGCGTTCCGGAACGCTCTGGAGCGGCCGCGGCGCCCAATACCTCCTCCAAACCCGCCGATTCTCAGAGATTTCGAGTTATCCGGATCCGATTTTGTCCCGATCTTCGCGTCGTTTTACATGGGCCCCGAGGGCGGCGGGTCCCAGACCGAGGCCTCCCCCCAGGACTGGCCCGGCCCCCCCAGACCCCCCCCCCCTGGCCGCCCTCGGGCCCGGGGACGGCCCCGAGCGGCCGAGCACAGCGAGCCCAAACTCAGGGCACGCTCACCTCGTACTCGGCGGCACGCACGAGGGGGCAGGGAGCAACGACAACAACGATGAGCGATACAAATAACGATCACGATCGCGATAACGTCATCGTTGTGCTCGCTGTTGCCGTCATCGTTATCAGTGTCGTTATCCTTGGGGGAAGGCTTCTCAGAGGCAGGCTGCTTCTTAGAAGGCGCCGGCCCTGCATCTGCGGGCAAGGCCCGCGCTTTCCGTGAGGCAGGGGTGTGTCTGAGAAGGCTTCCCCCCTCCCCCCGTACCCTTAAGTCGGGCCTGTCCCCCTACGGGGGGATTTTCGACGAAAGATCAAAGATACCCCATTATTATTTTTGGGGGTGTATTTTTGCGGTATTTTTGTATTTTTCGTCGAAAATCCCCCTGTAGGGGGACACGCCCGACATAACCGTACCCCCGCTGCGCGTGGCCGACACGCGCGGCACGGTGCACCCTCGTCTTGCGGCCCCGAGGGCCGAAGTGAGCTGTGCACCGTGCCGCTCCACACGGGGCCCGGGCAGGTGGCCCAGGAGGGGGGGGAGGAAGGAGGGGCTGGAGGGAGGGCCAGGGGGGTGCAGGTGGTGGTGGTGGTGGAATGTTGACCTCGCGCCCCTGAGAACAGCAAGCAGAGGAGAATCGCATGTAGGATGTGGGATGTCCCGGCAAGTCGCATGTACCGAAGCACGGATGACGAGGAAAGAAGACGTCGTCCTCGTCGTCGTCGTCGTCGTCATCGCCGCCGCCGCCGCCGCCGTCGGTAGAGGGAAACAATTACTGAACACTCCCCCTCCCCCCCAAACTCAATGTTGGCACGCGCGGGGGACACTGCGGTCCAAGTGCATCTCATCAGACCCACCGCCAACACTGAACATTGGGGGGAGGAGGAGGCGTTGACGGATGAATGTGGCATGAGTGTTCGCTAATTTGTTCCGAGGCCTGGTCGTCGTCGTCGTCCTCGTCGTCCTCGTCGTCCTCGTCCACGTCGTCCTCGTCGTCCTCGTCCTCGTCGTCGTCGTCGTCGTCGTCGTCCAAGGTCGACGGTCGACGGCGCCTCGGGGAACGCCAACGCGGCGCGGCGCCTCGGGGAACGCCTCGGGAGCCGTCCCTTTGGACCTCGGGGCCCGCCTGCTCCACGTGGCGCCCTCGGCGCGCACTGCGGGGGCACGGCGTGCCCCGCCGTGGCCTGCCGGTGGCTGCCCCCAGGAGGAGGAGGAGGAGGAGGAGGAGGAGGAGGAGGAGGAGGAGGAGGAGGGGGAGGAGAAGAATGACGAGGATGATGGGGGGGGAGGAGGAGGAGGAGGAGGAGGAGGAGGAGGAGGATCAGATCAGACTCCTATCGGGGCATAGATCCAGATGGTGACAGCATCAGAGAGCCCTAGGACCGACTTACCAGCCGCGATGTTCGGACCACCGTCCGCCCTGAGTTTCCAGGGTATCAGAACCCTAAACACGCTACAAAACTTACCCATGGAAACCTAACAAGCGAGCCGCAGCTCCAGAAAGAGATTCGCCGAATCCAGAGTCCCGAAAACTTCGAATTGTAGCACCTCTAGCACGCTTGGTAGGAGGAGGGAAAGGAGTCGGAGACGAGGGCTCGGAGGGAGACAGAGGACGAGGGGGGGAAACCACGGCCTGGCAGGCAGCACGGGGGCGGGCCTCAAGACAGGTCGTAGCTGTCCTCGCGGCCATCGTCCGAGACGCGCCAGTCGCGGTCGACACACTCGTAGTCGATAAACTCGCACTCTGGGTCTCCACACTTCGTGAAGTTCGAATTCGCAACGAAATCGTCGACGGTGATGACTCATGATAATTCTCATCAACAGGATCTGGCACCCACATGTCATCTGACACCGCCATTCTGTCATTAATCCCAACATCACCGTCAGCACTGTGTTCATTTAGATATCCATGTCCTCGCCTGCCATGAACGTCTGCAGGATTCTCTCCAGGTGGCCCATTGGGGCGACTCCCTCTCTCACCAGTGCCCCGAGCTGCTCGCAACAGGCGATCAATGGTTTGACGTCTTCGATCCTCGGCATCATCACTTTGGCCTCCCCCTCTTTGAAGGCCGTCGCTATTTTCACAAAGGGATACTTGGCCACGACCTCTGGTAGTGACAACTTGTTGTTCGTTTCCTTCCATTCGTTTAGGCGCTGCAGGTTCATCTGGCCCACAGCAACACCGACCTTCTCGCATCCCTCCGCTATCCCTACTAGACACGCCACCGAGATGGACCCCAGCTTGGACACCTCCGCCTCTTTCCCCCTCGACCTCAAGTCCTGAGCCGCCTCCACCCACGCCTTCACTCTCCCTCGTCCCTGCAGGATGGGTTCTGTGTTCTCGGCCATCGTCATCGTGATCAAAGTAATAGCCTCTACCTGTCTTGTACGCATGGTCACGTTCATCATCAATTTCATGAGCACTGGCACGATCTTTTTTATTTGATTTACGTCGTACTCTTCTAGCTCCGCAATCTCCTCTTTCGACACCGTCCGATTGGATTTTGTCTGTGTTCCCTTCTTCGTCCGTCCGCCTCCTCCTCCTCCTTCGACCTTGCGCCTCACGGCTGGGGCCGCCGACGCGGCAGCTGGGGCTGCCACAGGGAGCGCCGACCACATGCCAGACAAACTCTGGAAGAGGGATGGGAAGATGATCGCGTAGGTGAAACTGAAGCTCCTCAAAAGACCGAAAAGGCTGCAGGCATACTGGGCATGACCTATCCTCAGGATCTTGCACGGGTGGGTTGAACTTCGACGAGTCAACCCTGCACCGACCAAACCGATAAGAATTCACAAGATGTCTGACCGCCGTATCACGGCATCTGAACGTCGACAGGCAAGCAACACATTGGTTGGTGAGAACTAGCTTGGATATGGTGGACGGGATTCCATGTTGACCACCAGTTGCTTGCCTCTGGTGGACTAGCAGGGCACGCCTAGATATAAAACGTCGGCCACATTCAAGGCCATCATCATCAAGATACGTACAACAATATTCACCTTCGGCAACCTCTCCTGGTTCGGGGGACACGTCCGTGGGCGGCAGCGGTCTCATCAGCCATTCAGCCCGAAACTGCTGCATATCGATCTTCTGAAACGCGTCATAGGCCTCGGAGTTCCCGCGAAAGATCCCCAAGTAGTCTATGACACTGGCCTCGTCCCTAAGTAACTCCAAGACGTCCCTCCCCTCCTCCGTACATTCCATATACTTAAGATCTTGCACAAACTGTTTGGCCCATGGGTTGTCTCTCGAGGTATCCTTGGGGCTCGAGCACGCACTGGGGTACCAGGAGAAGGACGACGGAACCGCTTCTTCGACCTCCAAGATCCCGAAGACCGCCGTCAGCTGTTGAACATGGTATACCGGACTACGAGCTATTTTCTGCCACTCTTTCAACCTCTGGACCCTCAACTCTAAGTCAATCGGAACAAGTCCCGCTTGGCGCCATAGAACATGTGCGGGGGGGGTCCTGATGACCGTAGTCTTGGAACCGCCAGGGTTGACAACCTCGATCCTGGTAGCAACACCACCTAGGAGCACACGTAGATATCGTAGACAAATAGACTCAATACGGGCAACTTGGGAGGCCGAGAGGACCAGAGCAGTGAGCCCCGAGATCGCAGCGCCTATCACGTTGCTTCTGAACGCCATTTTTTTCGAACGCCATGAGGAACAGACAGACCAGAAGCGCTTCATGTGAGCCCAGCCTCGAACAGCAGCAGCTCGCCTAGCTTCAACCTCTGACGCCCACGATCCCGACGTCGAGAAGAGGGTCCCGAGAAAAGGAACAACAGGTAAAACTTGTCCAGGGAGATCATGAGCACCATACGAGAAGGCCATCTTTGTGGCCCAATGCGCCCCAGGACCACTGAAGTGAGGGACCACCTGTTTCTTACCCGCGCTCTGGAAGACACCGCGTTCGCGTAGCGATCCATCCAGTAGACGATCTGAGTGCATTACGATAGCTCTTGCATCGGCCAGGTCCCGAACAATATGTGTTTTGTTCAGGTCATCTGCAAAGACGCGCAGGCTCAAGTCGCACTTCTCGCCTGTCACAGCGCAAGTGCCCAGTAGACGATTCTGAAACTTCTGATGGTGGCCAATCTGCCACTCATTCTCTGGCGGCGCGAACGCTTCCTGAAACACAGTGGCAGCATTGGCATCCCCCATGTAGTTCCCCTCCGTGTTGCGAAAAACTTTGTAGCCGCCATCGGCCGCGACCCGAAAACACGCCCTTCGATGCCTCTGCTTCAGGATGTGAGCGCCCGTAGCATCATACAGCCTATCCACGGCCTCGTCCAGAGACTGGTGCTTCACGGACCCGAACGCGTTCCGCATATCGTGCTTCGTATCGACCGTAGACACCCTGCCCCGAGACACCCTCCAGGAAAGCGCCGCGGTAGTTCGAATCGCCCCCGTTCCCGAACGTCGTGGTAAGTAGCCGTAATCGCAGCACGGCATCGCCCTCGCCTTCCTCCTCGCCACCTTCACCCACATTTTGCCGAACGAGCAGAGACCGTGAAGCAATCTTGTACTCTGTGTGCGTGTCTTATCGTTATCCTTCGACAACTGATAAGTAAAAGAAACGTTCCAATGTGCAACAAGCCTAGCATGCTGACGAACTTTGGTCAGAATACACTTCACCCACTTACTGATCATCTGTCCGATGCCCTCTGGGGGCCCAACTCCAAGTCCTGCCGATCGCACCTTCTCAGACTGGCGCGACGAAAGCAGCAACGACCAAATCTCATTCGGCACGCTCCACGGCACTGCAGCACGCCTTCGGCGTGCTGTGCGAAAACCTTTGGCAATGCGTTCAAAGTCGTGCTCAGCCTGTGACACGTCATCGATTGAGGGAAACTCGTCATCGTCGAACCTCGAGGCGCTCGTGATGAAATCGGCCTCGCTGATCTCGGTCGCACTCATTCCACCCTTGCTCGACGGCATCGCAAGATCCTCCACCCACTCCTCCATGCTCGGTGTGTAAGACGCAATATGTCCATACTTCCTCCTCCTAGGTCCCACACCAGCCCCCGCCATAAGTCTACATATCCTCCACTCCTCCGAAGCGAGTCCCTTCGATTGTGCCTCCAACAGTTCCTCCGACAGTTGGGCCTCACGGAGCTCACGAAGTTGCCGACGGAACAACCTGCACTTCTTAGTTATTCGGGTTAAAGCCAAAGTAGACTCCAAAGAGCCAGTACACCTTTCACGCGTCTTTCCCCTCTCCCGCAGAAGCCGCACACGTTCCCGAGACATCTGTGAGTACTCAGCTGGCATAGCCTTGGGATTGGCCTCAAAGATCTCAAGCCCCTTCTCCTGGATGAGCTCCATCAGGGTCTTCCAGGCATCCTCGAGGTTCTCAGATTGGACAAGCTCCTCCAGGGACCCCACACCTCTCTGCTCAAGTAGAGACTCAACGGCATGTTCAACACTCTTGCGAAACACTTGTGCGTGATGCTCACTACGTAGTGCAAGTCCCAGCCCCACGAAATCCCAGCGTTTCCGAGGAGGTTCCGCACGATAGCAGGGTCTCAGCTCCAGTTGGAAGACAAAGGGGATGTGGTCCCTGGGACGACTGTCTGGTATGATCTGGAGCCGCTTCGCAGCCCTCATTGCTTGCGTAAACCTTTGGATCCTATGCACATGGCATTCAGGAACAAATACATGATCAATATACGACGCATGCTGCTTCTTGGTGCCCTTCTGGGTGCTCTGGAAGCTCGGGGTAGCCGACGTTATCCTTGCCTCGACAGGGACAACACCGTAGTAGCTTGGACCACACTGGAAGAACGTATTTGCGGCCGCAAGCGAGTACGTCTCCGCGAAGCCTCTCATCAGTCCTCCTGCCAGGTGCTCCTCTCCGCGTCCGTGTTCACCCAGCGCTGACGACACAATGTTAGAGAGTCCGTGGGGTCCATGACAGCGACCAAGCCCATCGTTGAGATCCATAGCAACGATCGGCGTGGTCCTGCTCGGTAGACATGACATCACGTGATGTGCAAAGTCGTGAACCTTGTTCACCGTGGTAGTCAGTCGGTTCTGCTCCCTGGGGTCACGACTCCTTGGTGGAAAGTAGAGCGCCATGCACGTCACATCCCCATAGTACGATTTGACTCGAATAGCTCCTCCCCGTCCACGAATGTCTTTGGGTGCCACCCAAATCCTCACCACATCTCTCGCACGTACAGTATTTTTGTTAATATAAAAGGAGACACCGCACGAACAGTTAGAATGCGCACTCTTGGGATCGTATCCCATGTGTACAGCTTTGAAGTTAGGTAGATCTTCCACCACATACGAAGAAGAAAACGCACGTCTCTGTGTCACAACTAAAACCACAATATCCACTTTGGCAAACTCATACTGCAACTCGAGTTCTCGATCTCTATCGGAAATAGACAGAGGGTTCCAACATACTATTCTCATCAGACACTTCGAATCATTCACGAGACCCAGGCACCAGCATGCAATCAACAAGAGTATGTACAGTGGGCACGTACAGTAGCGGGGCGCCGGTGGTCGCGCCTTGCAGTCGGTCTGGCGGGGGGCGCGCCTGCTTCCGTGCAGCCGCGGCATGTGGAACGCCTGGGCCGCGCGGCTAGGAGGAGGAGGAGGAGGAGGAGGCGGAGGAGGGGGAGGAGGAGGAGGAGGAGGAGGACCCCCCCGCGCCGGAGGACCCCCCCGCGCCGGCCCCTCGCTCGAAGACGAAGCCGGGACGAGGACGACGTCGGGTGAGGACGGATCGGCGGCGAGCGGCGGGGGAGAGGCGAGAAGGGGCGGGCCTGGCGAGAAGGCTCGGAGTCCCCTGGCCTTCTGAGAATGAAGGGGCCCCAGGACACACAAATAAATACACACAAATAAAGATACTCCCCATATTTTCCCATATTTTCTGGGTTTCTGTCTTCCCCCCCACTTCCCATGTTTTTCCATGCCTTCTGGAGAATCGACGATTCATTGTGTCTGTGTGTTTCTTTTCCTCCTGAGAGAAGTTCTTTTTTTCTGATCCTTCCCCGAAGACACGAAAGTCGCTCGCCGCCGAGATGGATCGAGAGTCTCTGAGCATCGGCGGGTGCTTGGAAAATGCATCGGGCGCCGCGGCATACCCGGAGCGTTCCGGAGCACCTTCTGAGAGAGGTCTGGAACGCTCTGGAGCGGGTTCATCCTCGTCCCAGCCTTGGGTCGGGCATGTCCTCCTACAGGCGGATTTTGGAAGAAAAAGGAGAAACAGTCTAAAAACATTCAAAAATAGTCAAAAGTAGCCGAGAAGTCGTCAACATATGTTTAAGAATCTATTCTTGAGCATTCCTCCAGTAGAAGGACATGCCCGACTTAATCCTAGCCCCGTCTGGCCTGCCGGCATTCTCGGAGCGTGCCGGAACGCTCTGGAGCAGGTTTTTATCCTCGTCCTTGCCCCGTCCGACTCGGCCCTCTCCCGCCAGAGCCCCGGCACCGCCCCGCGGGCGGTCCTGCTTGACCTCCGCCGGCACCGACGCGTAGGGCGAGTAGAGCTCCAGGGTGCTCGCCTGGCGGCCGGTGTTTGCGTGTGCGTGTTTGTTTGTGAGTGCGCCTGTGTTTGTGTATGTTTGGGTGTGTGTTGGTGTGTGTGTGTGCTTGTGTGTATTTGTGTGTGTGTGTGTTTGTGTGTGTGTTTGTGTGTTTGTGTGTGAGTTTGTGTGTTTGTGCTTGTGTGTGTGTGTCTGTTTGTGCGCTTGGGCGGGAAGGAGAGCCCAGGCCTCTCCGCATCCTCGAGACCTTCGAGGCTCGTCACGAGCGGGGAAGATACCGCCAACCAGCATCATAAGGATGCGCACGGTGAGGATGCCAGGGCCTTGGAGGCCCATGTGAACGTTCTTCGAGCGAGGCTGGCCAACGAAAGTCCCTGAGGATGGGCCGAAGGGGCAAGGATGCAAGGGTGCCCTTGGGCTGCAACGACTCCTAGCTGCAAGGACTCGTGCAGGTACGACGGCTGCAACAGAGACCGCGGCTACACCAGCTGCGAGTGCTGCAACGACTAGCGCGCACAGCTAGAACAGGGAGACTTGGCCACCAAGGTGGGGCTGAGCGTTCCCAGGGGCCAGCGGACTGTGAGGCCAGGTCAAGTTCTGCCTCAGCCTCCTGCGGAGATGGGGGCAGGCATTACACTGAGGCACACGACACACTGCAGCACCAGCTTGGCCTGGTCCCTGGGATGCATTCGAGAGCCTGGATGCTCCACTCCAGTGACTCGTGACGTCTGGCGGACCTCCTGTTCCCGATCCTCCTTTCGATCCTGATTATGCTGCTGCTGCTGCTACGGAGCAAACACATGTGAACCCTAACCCAGCATGTCAGATTTCTGAAACGCCTGCTGGGGTTCAGAATTCGGAGGATGTATAGAGTCAAATGAAGCCCAGCAGGGATGTCCGACACCCCACCATCGACTGGACACGCAGGGGTAAGGTTCGAAATTGGACGCAGAGCAACGCACTGCAGCTGCTTGTGCTCCTCCTCCTCCTCTCCTCCTCCTCCTCATCATCATCACCATCAGCAGCAGCATCATCATCAGCATCATCACCACCACCACCACCATCACCATCATCACCATCATCATCATCATCATCATCATCATCATCATCATCATCATCATCATCATCAAAATCAGCATCAGCATCAGCATCATCATCATCATCATCATCATCATCATCAACATCATCAGCATCATCGTTACCATCATCATAATAATCGGCATCAACAGCAACAGCATCAGCAACATCGGAATCATCATCATCAGTATCATCATCAGCATCAGCATCATCAGCAACATCAGCATCATCAGCATATAAAGCAGCATGGTCATCATCTGTATCCTCATCCTCAGCCACATCAACATCCTCGTCCTCATCCTCGTCCTCATCCTCATCCTCCTCCCATCTGCATCAT
>CAUYUJ010002092.1:0-20000 GCA_963575745.1 Prorocentrum cordatum | reverse complement strand
GGCCTCGCGCGCCTCCAGAAAGGGGCACGAGGTCCAGGCAAAAGAACAACAAGCAGCCACGGGCGGAAATGGCGACTGCGGCGGCCGGGACGGCGACGGCGACGACGACGAGACAAGCGACGGGACGCCCGCAGCGGCACGACCAGCGACGGCGCCGGCGACGACAGCGGCTGCCGCTCGCGCGTGGCGGAACGAAAAGACGCCTGAGGCGCGCCGCTCGCGCTCCCGCGCAAAGAATAGGCAGAAGTTGAACTGCCCTACAAGTGACCACAGGGATCGAGAGACCCTGAGCAGTTCGAGACATCAACCTTCAACGGTGGGTGGGGCGCCTGTTCTTTGGGGGGGCTAGCACCGCCATAAACTATGTCCATACTTAGAGGGATAGGACAGGCATATGGTGCCCAGGAGTCCCCTCCGTGTACCATACAGAATCATCTGGATGACGCTCACGCGCCATAGAAATCCCAAGAGGCATACGAAGGGTTTGGCGATGCCGGAGAATACCAAAGCAATGACAGATCATATAAGACCCTGCGCACGCTGGATCATCAGCAACATGACCATAAAAATACACTGAAGCGGGAGGCGCAAAGTTCGAGACAGAATTGCTTTCAAAGTAGTTTTAGGAGCGGATCCGAGACTTGGCGACCCCTTGGTGAGGAGGGACCTGTCAGGGGTCAAAAATGGAGTCCCCACGAGATGCTGCAGGAAAGTGTGCTGGGAAGTGGCCCGTTTCCAAGCCATGGCTCAGCGCCCCGAGCGACGGGTACAAATAAGTCAGGAGGTGCCACCCGTGTAATATCAGCAGACATCCCAGAAACTGTGAGCCGGGTAATGGGAATAGCTAAAGACCAACCCAATCTCAGCAGAGTGGCAGCCACTACGGATGCCAGTCCGTGCAAGTCAAACCAAGGCTCGTCGGCGGCGACGCTCCGACTCGCCCACAATAAGACTTCATCGAGCAACGATGCCGACACAACTCCATCCCACCGCGAAACCGCCCACATGGTCAGAACCACCGTATGTGCTAACATTCCTGGGTGTAGAGTGCGATCTAGAGTTATATCCATAGCCACAAACCTTTGCGTACGCGTGCCAAGTGCTGTATGGTAACGTTTCTTGAAATCGCGCACGCGCTGCGTGGAGAAGCTGGTCACACCGACACCATACATTGCTGTCAGACCAATCGTTGGTCGCAACATCGGCTGCAGTCGCCCACCAGCTCTGCGAAGTTCACCGTCATCCGACCAGGCTGATGGCGCCGCCGCCAATCCCACTCCCTCGTCCTCCGTGCCCTTTCTTGCCATCGCCGTCCTCTGTCGCCTGCGGCTCTTGGCTGCAGCCGTCGTCGCCGCCCTGGCGTCCTCACCTCCTTTCCCTCCTGTGCCTCCTCCTCCTCCTCCTCCTCCTCCTCCTCCTCCCTCCTCCTCCTCCTCCTCCTCCTCCTCCTCCTCCTGCTCCTGCTCCTGCTCCTCCGCCTCCTCCTCCTCTTCTTCCTCCTCGGTGCTCTCCGCCCTCAAGCAGGCCTCCCCCACCACAGGGCCTCAGCCTCCCCTCAAGGCCGGCTGGGAAATGGAGTCCACGCGGACAGGAGCACTTGCAAAGCACAAGGCCGCCAGAAGATGCAAGGCGATGCTGGCCTCCTGCCATGGGCAAGCAGCCAGGGCGGAAGCCGTCGCCTGGTTGCCGCTGCCGTGGCGGCCAACATGCGGACGGTCGCATGCGCGCTTTCGCCAGGGCGAACCCCGACTTACAGGATGCACGAACAAAGATTTAATCCGCAAACCCTGTCGGCGTCTGTGAGGGGGGGGTCCGTTCGAGTCGTCCTCGCCGTCATTGTTCATCGTCGTCTCTGTCGTCCTCTGTCCCTGCGCTTTCCTTTCCATGTACACTGGGGTCGGCTCGGTGGGGGCTGGGGGGGGGCTCCACCGAGGCCTGGGGGGGGGCAGCGCAGAGGCCTGGGGGGGCGCCACTGGGGGCTGCGCAGAGGCCAGAGGGGGGCTCCATTGACTGAGACTCAAAAACTGGTAGGGCCGCCTCGCCTCGGTGAAGGTGGCTAACAGCCACACTAACAGTAGATAAGGGTGGCGCCTGGCGGCCCAGCCGGCGAAGGTCTCCCGCCACGGTGCCCTCGCAAGACCCTGCACCCAGCGGGGCCGCCTGTCTGAGGGGATAGGGGCAAACAGCCACGAGACCAGGAAAAGAGGGTAGGACCAGGCGGCTCCCACTGGGGGGGGTGCTGGGCGTCCTCTCCTTCTGCCACACATGGGTGGCCGGCGGCTATCGGCCTGGGGGGGACTTGGCCACCGACCTCGTCTCCGACCTGGTGGCTAACAGCCACATTGCTGGTTGGCTCATCACCGGGGGGGCGATCAGATCTAGGCACAACTAAGCGCGGGAAGCAGGCTGGTGGGAATACTTGTTTCGCGAGGCGGGTCGAAAGCCGTCCGAACACTAGTCGGGCCGCCACTAGGCAGCAGGTAAAGAAAGGCTAGCGAAGCGAGCGAGCGGGCAGCCACTCAGAAGGAGAGCCAGATCCGAAACTCCCAAACCCGGTGGCGTTGGAAATCCCGGTGGCGACCAGCAAGTAAGCGCAGCCAAAATGGCGCGGCGGCGCGACCATGAACACGCTGGTGGGAATACTGTTTGGGTCAACGACCTCGTGAAGCGGGTCAAAAGGCGTCCAAACTCTAGCCGGGCCACGACATCGCTGGTGAGAATACTTTTTTGATTGACGGCTCACAAGGACAAATCCAGGAAGCGGGACGGGCTCGGCTGGGGCACAAGGCAAGATAATTGGCAACGACGGCGCATAGGCCAATAACTGGTGAGAATACGCGAAGCGTCTAGAATTTACTGTGGTCTGCCTCCTCCTCCTAGTCCTCCTCCTCCTCCTCCTCCCTCCCTCCTTTCCACCCCTCGCGGGCATGCGCGCGGTGCCTCGCGGAAGATGCAGTGGTTCGTCATGCGATCCGCTTCGCGGATGAGCGCCTGGTCCCTGGCTTGCGGCGCAGGAACCCTGGCGCCTCTCCAGAGCTCCCCCTCCCACCCCTCTGCAGTCCAGTACAGGGTCAAAACAAATGCGTGCAAACCCTGCCCAGAGAATTACCTGCGGGAATCACTTGGTTGTACCCAAATTCCTCCGTTTCTACCCAAGCTGCTCCTCATCCCCGTCCGTTGTGTTCCCCTCCGTGTCGTAGCACTGCACCTTTTGCTCCTCCTCCTCCTCCTCCTCCTCCTCTCCTCTTCTCTCCTCCTCCTCCTCCTACTCCTCCTCCTCCTCCTCCTCCTCCTCCTCCTCCTCATAATCATCATCATCATCAGCAGAAGCACATCAGCATGCCTCATCAGATCATCAATCAGCATCAGCATCAGCGCACATCGTCATCTTAGTCATCCTCATCATCATCACATCATCATTCATCATCATCGCATCATCCTCATCATCATCATCATCATCACCATCATCCTCATCATCAGCCTCATCATCATCATCATCATCATCATCATGCATCATCATCATCATTCATCATCATCATCATCTCTCGTCAGCATCACCATCATCATCAGCAGCAGCATCCATCATCGTCAGCATAGCACATCACCATCACATCAGCAGCAGCATCAGCATCAGCATCAGCATCAGCGTCATCACCATCATCAGCAAGCATCATCATCGACATCATCAGCAGCAACAGCATCATCATCATCATCATCATCATCATCATCATCAGCATCATCACCACCATCGTCATCAGCATCATCATCATCGTCGTCATGGACATCCGTATCACCAGCATCATCCTCAGTATCAGCATCATGATCATAATCATCAGCAGCATCATCATCCTCCTCAGCAGCATAGTCATCATTGTCACCATCATCGCTTTATCATCATAAACATCATCATCATGATCATGATCAGCATCATCATCAGCATCATCATCGCCCTCATCATCACCATCATCAGCAGCAGCATCAGCATCAGCATTATCACAATCATCCTTACAATAGTCATCCAAATCATCATCCTCAGCATCATCATCATCATCATCATCATCATCAGCATCATCATCATCAGCAGCAGCATCAGCGTCATCACTATCATCCTTATCAGCATCATCATCATCCTCATCATCATCACCACCATCAGCATCATCAACATCATCATCCTCAGCATCACCATCATCATCATCATCGTCATCATCATCATCATCATCATCATCGTCATCGTCATCGTCATCAGTATCACCATCAGCATCCTCCGTATCAGCATCATGATCATCATCAACAGCCGCACCATCATCCCCCTCAGCAGCATCATCATCGTCATCATCGCCGTATCATCATAAACAGCATCCTCGTCATCATGATCAGCATCATCAATATCGCCCTCATCATCAGCATCAGCAGCAGCATCAGCATTATCACAATCATCCTTACAATAATCATCAAAAACATCATCACCACCATCAGCAGCATCATCAGCATCATCGTTATCATCATCAGCAGCAGCAGCGTCTCCATCCTCCTTCTAATGATCATCAACAACATCATGATTATCATGTTCCTTAGCATCACCATCATCGTCATCATCATCGTCAGCATCGTCGTCATCATCAGTATCATCACCATCAGCATCATCATCATCAGCATCATCATCATCATCGTCGTCGTCGTCATCGTCACTATCGTTGTCGTCGTCAACAGCAGCAGCGCACAGCCATTATCAACGAAATCCTGCTCCTACTACTACGACAATTACCGCCTGCACTACCACTACCAATACTGTAACTCCGACTAAGACTACCACCACTACCACTACGACTAGGCTGAAGGCGCCACGTGGCTTCCAGAGACCCGCACACACACACACACACACACACACACACACACACACTATTACTACAGCATAGACCACCCTTCGGGTGATGAGGTTGGAGGGGGAATTGCCAACTCATTGGATTCGCATGACGGTCCCAAGAGCAACGCGCAAAAGTGCCCATAATCAGCCGACCCTGTCGGCGTGTGAAAGACGCTGTTCTGTTTGACTCGTCGTCGTGGTCGTCGTCGTCGTCCTCCTCCTCCTCGTCGTCATCCTTGTCGTCCCCGTCGCCGTCGCCGTCGCGTTTGATCTCCTTTCCCTTGGCCCGTCGCCGCTCCCCACCCTTTCACTGGGCCATCATCCTCAAGCGAGCCAGCCAAAGCGAAACCAACGCGAAATTGAGCAACGTTGAAGTTGAGTCGAAGGGAGGCCCCTTCCCTTTGATCTCTGCCCCCTGGGGGGTGGGGCGGGGTGTCGGTGTGCGGTCCTGGGTGGGGGTCCAGAGAGGTGGGAGGGAGGGTCCTGGACCCTGGTAGGGGGGTCACGGAGGAGGGGTCCCGGGTCAGAATACCATCCCCCGAGGGGTCCCGAGGCTCACAAATGCACCAAAACGGACCCAGAGTGCCAAAGAGGCCCCAAACACGGCCCAAGAGGGCCTCCTCCTCCTCCTCCTCCTCCTCCTCCTCCTCCTCCTCCTCCACCTAAACACTCCTCGTCCTCCACTCCCACTCCTCCTCCTCCTCCGCCTCTCCTTCCTCCTCCGCCTCCTCCTCCTCTCCTCCTCCTCCTCCTCCTCCTCCTCCTCCTCCTCCTCCTCCCTCCTCCTCCCTCTCCTCCTGCCTCTTCCTCCTCCTCCTGCCTCCTCCTCCTCCTCCTCGCTCCTCCTTCCTCATCATCCTCCTCCTCCTCCTCCTCCTCTCCTCCTCACTCCTCCTCCTCCTCCTCCTCCGCCTCTCCTCCTCCTCCTCCTCCGCCTCCTCCCTCCTCCTCCTCCTCCTCCTCCTCTCCTCCCTCCTCCTCCTCCTCCTCCTCCTCCTCCTCCTCCTCCTCCCGCCGCCGCCGCCGCCGCCGCCGCCGCCGCCGCCGCCAGCCGCCGCCGCCGCCGCCGCCGCCGCCGCCGCCGCCGCCGCCGCCGCCGCGTCCTCGTCGTCGTCGTCGTCGTCGTCGTCGTCGTCGTCGTCGTCGTCGTCGTCGTCGTCGTCGCCTTTGACTCCCTTTCCCTGGGCCCGTCGCCGCTCCCGCCCCTTTCACTGGGCCCTCCTCCTCAAACGAGCCAGCCAAAATGAAACCACAGCGAAATTGAGCAACGTCGTCATTGAGCCGAAAAGGAAGCCCCTTCCCTTTGATGCTTTCCTCCCCGGGGCGGGGGGTCGGGGGGGGGTCCCAGGGGGGTCCTGGGAGGAAGCCCCAAGGGAGGGGTCCCGGATCTGAATACCTTCCCCCCCAGGGGTCCTGGGGCGCACAAACGCCCGAAACGGACCAAGAGTGCCCGAAGTGGCCCCAAACACGGCCCAAGAGGGCCTCCACTTCCTCCTCCTCCTCCTCCTCCTCCTCCTCCTCCTCCTCCTCCTCCTCAGACTCCTCTCCCCCGCCACATGTCCCAAGCCTGCGACAGGGCCCTCAGTTCGTCATCGTCGTCGTCCTCCAGGGTCGGCGGCACCAGCTGTAAGGCCTACACAATCATTCATAACGGCACCTAGGAAAACGGAAAACGGAAAACGAAAGTCTGCGTGCCAGCTCCGGTAACCGGAGCGGTCCCCTAGAGGGCAGACAGTGCGCTGAGCATGTCGGAAAATGAATGTCGGCAACGAGCACACGCAGGAAAATGCGATTAATAATTCCTCTGGTGTGCAGGTTTTCAGTCAGAGAACCTTCTCTGGCTAAGAAGAGCGAGAGACAACCGAATACCCCGAAGATGACACCAAGAGAGCCCCGAGAGGACCCCAACGGCTCCCACAAGGGTCCCAGGAGAGTTCCAAGATAGCGCCAAGAGGTATTTAGTGTCGGCACTGTCTCACCATCTGCGGACTCCTTTGTCCTGACAGCTCGCCTGAACATCGTTTCTAGATGGGCTGGTGGGGGCACGCAGAGCGTCGAGAAATTCCCTTCAGCATGGACGTTGTGGTCGACGCTGCCAACAACATGGCAGTGGATGGGACGCAGCAAGCACCGCACGCGAAAGAAAAAATGCCGCTCTGGCCCCAGCGTCTCGCTGCCTTTCTTGACAACTGAATTCCAGCTGGGGCGCGCTGATCGCCAATTCGTCGGAATCGGGGGCCGCCCCCAAGAAGGCGATATGCCATGCTTACCTCATCAGTGGGCATGCGTTTCCCAATGTGACAGCTGCGCTCCCTCTTGGGTGCCGCGCATGCGCCCCCCCCCCCGTCGCTACTCCACTGCAAGTGGGGCCGCGCACCAGCGAGCGGGACGCTGGATTCGCTCCGAAACAAATATCGTCCCACGAAATTGCGTTCGCGTCTTTGATCCGTTCCCTTTTACCGATAGATGGGAGCACGTGCCAGTCTCGGTTTCCAAATGTGGCCGTACGTGTTGTTGCTGTCAGCCGGCTCCCTTTGGGGGCCAGCGGGCTGCGTGACCTAAACTGCCCTGCTCCACGTGCCAGTTACAGTTCCCACGTCATGGTTATCGATGTTCTCTCTGTTCGAGCTCCAGCGTTGTGATGATTGAAGTCCGCGCGAAGGGGGGAGCCCGAAAAGGGCCCAGTTCCCCTCCCAGAATCGCGTTGGCCGAATCTATGAGAGCGCCCTGGGACACGTAATCACTCGTAGATTGCGAAGGGTTCGCGCGCTCCCGAGGCCAATCCCTCGAGAAGTACGGCGCGCTCGCGTTCCCGAGGCAACAACCCATCATAATTTACTGCGTGCTGAAGCCCCCAAGACCACAAACCCCTCGCAGATGACGACGCGTTCGCGCTCGCGAGGCCACCACTCCATTACTAACAAGGTTGCGTCCCCAAGGCCACAAAGCCACCCCACGAAGGCTGCCCAAGGGCCCAAGGGTGCCACCCCTCTTCAGAACAGAAAACTGGTAGTGTCTGCCTTGGGATGTGTTCTGGGGGCGCTTGCCCCCCGTTTCCTGATAATTCGGCTCTGAGCCCTGAGACACATAAAATACCACACGTTCGCGCTCCCACGCCACGCCCCCTCATACATTACAACGCGTTCGCGCTCCCGATGCCACACCCCCATCCTGACGTATCATGGCTTCGCGCTCCCAAGGCCGCATGCTCACGTAAATTACACCGCATTCGCTTGCTCGAAGCCACAAGCCATTGTGAAGTGCAACGGGTTCGGGCCCCCGATGCTACAACCCCCAGTAGCGTACTACAGAATCGCGCTCCAGAGGCCATCACTAGCAAACTGCGACGCGCTCGCGTCACCGAGGCCACGAACGCACCCCACAGAGGCTGCCTAAAAGCGTCACCCCATCTCCAGAGCCGAGGCCACGAACCTTCGAAAATAGCAAGGGGAGCGCGCTCCCGAAGCCGCGAACCCCCGAAATTACAGTTTGAGCACGCCCCCTGAGGCCATCATCCGCCCTCGGGTACAACAGACACGCGCAACCAGCCAGCCAGCAAACAGCCCAAATCAGCTGCCAAACATCAATCTAGTTGACAAGCCAATCAGCCGAGTTTGTCAGCCAACCAACCGACAACAAAACCAAGCCAACCCACCGACCAAGCGTGGCCATGGAAGCAATCTGAGCGGGGGCGACCGCAGAGAGCGAAGCCCTTCAGATGTAGACTGGAGGGAATGAGCGGTCGGGGCTCGCTGACTCGTTCGGCGTGCCAGCTTGACTCCGACGTCTACCCCCACTCATCAGCCTCCACCCACTTCCCTCTGAATGGCTATCACCGTCGCGTCACCAGACATGTCGGTAGGGCGATCCAGGGTTTCGCTTGACACGTCCCTGCCACTCATGCTCCTTAGGCTTCCAACTTACAAGCAGTACACGCGTGTAGGGCGGCACCTTGCCCAACATGCGCGCCCTGCCTTGGAACCGCGCGAGATCGTTCCTACAAGGCACGCTGCAAACGGCAACACGGATAACAGGGCGGCATCCGTTGCCGCGTGTGCTTTCCGCCGCAGAGCCGCGCACGCTCGTCCTGCGGCACCCTCACAATCTGAAGGGCGGCGTGTTGTGCAAAACGTGACCCTCGCCTCCGCTGCGCAGACCTGGGAGGACACCAACTACGCCCAACTACACCAACTACACGGACCCTGGCAAGGCCCATCCTGGGCCGAGAATGGGTCTGGGACGCCCGAAATGGGTACGGGAAAAGTAAGTACAATGCCAAACAACAATTGTTGTCCAAAACCGAAAGCGGCCGCTGGTGGGCAGGCGGCTGTCTGTCTTCAAGTAGCAACGTCCGCGGCAGCGCGGGCAGCGACTCCTATTCGAAATGAACAAGAACTGCCGTTGGGCATCGTACCATTCTTCCCGTACGAATTTCGATCGTCCCGATCGGCGTATACGCCTGCTGGCCTGGACAGGGAAACTCACCGATCCCAGGGCCAGGGTCGGCACGAGGAGCTGAAAGCCACATGCCACGCGACAAAAAAAACATGGCATGAGGAGCTGAAAGCCACATGCCGACTCGAGTTCACCGCGCGACTGGCCGAGAACCCCTCGAGGCCCCCGCTCACGCCGAGCCATGGCTTCCACGGCCACGGCGCCCGATCCAGAGAGCCTCTTCCCGAGTGAATCCGACAACGACCGGAAAGCCTCCCGCATCTCCCCAGGAGACCAAGGGCCGCACCTCTCGTGAGGCTTCCTGGCGCAGGGAGAAAGAAGATGACGTGGAAGAGGTGGAAAAAACGAAGAAAGTGGAGGAGGGGCAGGACGAGAATCCGCCGACCCTGTCGGCGTGTGGAAGAGGTTTCTCCGTCTGTTCCCTCCTCGGCGAAATTGAGCAACGTCGTAATTAACTCGAAGGGAAGCCCCTTCCCTTTGATCCCTTCCCCGCCGGGGGGGGGCGTCCTGGGGTGGGTCCCGGGGGGGGTCCCGGGTTTTTACGCCGCCCCCCGGGGTGGGTCCCGGGGGGGGTCCCGGGTTTTTACGCCGCCCCCAGGGGAATCCGGGAGCCCAAAAAAGTCCCAAGACGGGCCAAGAGTGCCCAGAGAGGCCACCAAGACGATCCAAGAGGGCGCCGAATCGCCGAATGATCTGTCCAAGACGCCTCGACGGCCTCCAGACGGCCCAAGAGGCCTGCGAGACGCCCCAAGAGGCCTCCAGGACCGTTCTCACGAGAGCCCCAAGAGGTACAAATCATGGATTTCCCATACGTTTTTCAAGGATGTTTGGCGTTTTCGCCTCTTCCGCTCCCCCACGCGCCAAGACGGCCCAAGAGGCTTCTAAGATCGCCCCGACACGGCCCAAGAGGCCTCCGAGAGGGTCTCCAAACGGCCCAAAAGTGCCCCAAGACGGCCCACGACGCCTCCCAGATTCACAAAAGGCCCCCAAAACGGTTCCAAGAGAGCGCCCAGACGGGGGACCCGAACGGACATTTCGAGCCCTCAGCCCCGAGAAGCTCCCAAGAGGCCCTCCAGGAAGCCCACAGAGGCCCCAAGAGGCTCCCGAGAGGCCCCAAAAACTCTCCTAGGAAGCTACAAAACAAACTAGGAAGTTACAAAACAACCGGGTATTCCCTCCTCTTCGACCTTGTCCTCCTCCTCCTCCGCCTGTTCCTCCTCCTCCCCATCACAGAACGGAGGAGGGACACTTTCCCGAGCGCGGCAAGCGCGCTTTCAACGCCTCCGACGTCCGACAGCGCCTCGCAGCCACCGTCCGATCCGCGAGGGCTGGCGCGCCCAGACGGCAGGGTCGTCTCCAGGGTGGGCGGCATCGGCCGTAAGGCCTTCGCAATAATAAGCGGAGGGAGGAGGGAGCGATGAGCTGGAGGGCTGGGCGAGGAAGCCCAGGGGTCCTGGGGTCCAACGCCGAGGACGGCACCACTGGCTTCGAGTTGACCATCCTCAGGTTGAAGTCCTCGCCCATTGCCCCCTCGCACCCCCCCTCTCCCTTACTGTCAGTCGTTTGCTCGGTGTGCGTCGCTTCATAAACCAATCGCTCAACTGGTGGTGGTTTGAGACACGCTCGCTTCAGGCAAGGAATGACGCGTTGATATGTGTGGTCCTCCTGAAGACCACGCGAAGGACCTGTTGCTCATCGTGGCACGGTGTGCGACACGCTATACATGCCTTGCAAGCTGATGGATTGTCGCACAGCTTCGTGCAACTAAAGGCTGGGGGGAAAAGGTCGCTAACGTTGCTGCTGAGGGGGGGGAAACGGTGGGGGGAGGGGATGAGAAGGAGAAGGATTCTCCCGCTCGCGCGCCAGCGAGCTGTCTCCGAGCGCGGCCGCGGCGTGCGCGCGCGGGGCGGCCCAAAATGGGCAGGCCCGTCCCGCGCGCTCAAGCCGGGGCGCCGCGCGTCAGACGGTGGAGTCCGTCTGGTCGCCGAGGTCGGCGAGGCAGCGCCCGTCAGCCTTAGAGTGGGAGAGGAGGGAGGGGGGCTGAGAAGCTGCGGAGACAGCAGGAGCTTGCTCACAGAGAATAGCAGAAGCATTCTCCCGCTCGCGCGCCAGCGAGCTGTCTCCGAGCGCGGCCGCGGCGTGCGCGCGCGGGGCGGCCCAAAATGGGCAGGCCCGTCCCGCGCGCTCAAGCCGGGGCGCCGCGCGTCAGACGGTAGAGTCCGTCTGGTCGCCGATGTCGGCGAGGCAGCCATACCCGTGCTCAAGGACCTTGCGAAGTGACAAGGTTTTGGCGGGCGGCCGCAAGCAGGGCAGGCCAAGCGGCGGGGCCGA
Organism: Prorocentrum cordatum; assembly: GCA_963575745.1. NCBI lineage: Eukaryota > Dinophyceae > Prorocentrales > Prorocentraceae > Prorocentrum > Prorocentrum cordatum. Next base: position 8,350 of record CAUYUJ010002092.1, on the reverse strand, counting down.
CTTGGAGGAACGAAGCGACAAGGCGGTCGCTGGCGGTGGCGAAGAACAAGATACGAGCCCGCGCGTGCTCGGGCAGCGCAGCAAGAACTGTGGAGGCGGCGGCGGCTTGCAGGTAGCGCTCGGCACTGGAAGCTTGACGCCAACGCCCTCGCCAGAAGACGCGAGGGACGTCTTCCGTAGCGATATAGAAGTCTGTTGCGCCAGAGCCCCGCAGACAAGCGGGCGTCAGGTTGAGCCCCTGACCTGCTTTGGCAAGGGGGACGCCCAGAGCCAAAAGCAGATGATTCCACCGAGTACGGAAGCCGCTCGCACTGAAAGGGGCGAGAGGATCGGTGGAAGCAAAAAAATATGAAGGCACAGCAAAAAAACAAACCAAAGAAAAAGAAACAGAAAAAAAAAAAAAAACAAAAAAAAAAAAAATAAAAAAAAATTCCAAAAAAAAAAAAACAAAAAAAAAAAATAAACACAAAAAAATACAAAGAAAAAAAATATAAAAAAGAAAAAAAAAATCAAAAAAAAATAAAAAAAAACACAAAAAAAACAAAAAAAAAGAAAAAAGAAACAAAAAAAAAAAAAGAAAAAAAAAAAAAAACAAAAAAAAAAAGAAACAAAAAAAAAAAACAGAAACAAAAAAAAAAAAGAAAAGAAAAAAAAAAAAAAAAAAAAAAAAATGACAAAAAAAAAAAAAAAAAAAAAAATAAAAAAAGAAAAAAATAAAAAGCCAGCCTCCCAAACACAAGATTCACTATCTTCACCGTGCCCCGATCGGAGCAGCGAGCATGTTGCGTCGGGTACGTTCTTCTGGTCTTTGGAACAAGAATCGAAAGAAAAGCATCTCCTTCGACTTCGAGACGGTCGCACGGAAGCGACAGGTCACAGCGGCGGGACGCCAGCAGTTCGCCAGGCCTGAGGACCATCGTGAAGCCCATGAGCAGCAGTGCCGCCATCACAGGCCAGTCCCAGGCGAGACAGAGCCCGACCATGGCGCGCAGCAGCGCGCGTGGCAAGGGGGGACGGAGCTTTGGCGGCTCTGCAAGCTTCCATTGTTTCGCTACGTCCCAAGCTTCTGTCAGAAAGGCCTTCCAATGCGGATGGGCGCTCTGGATTCCCAAGATGGCGTGGACCAAAATATAATGGGGAAAACCTGCATCATGAAGCCACACGCCGAAGGTCGCTAGGAAACGGGCGAGAAGTATCCCGCTTCGGTAAAGCGTGGCGGGTGGCACGCCAGTGTGTTCTGCGAACCACAGCTCGAAGGCATCAATCGATCTCGAACGACGGTCGAGATACGCGGAGGTGAGGTGAGAATCGCGCACGAAAGGAGTGCGCGGAGGGCGAGCGGGCGCGGGCGGCGCAGCTCCACTAAGCCCTTGGCCGGCGGTCGGCGCCGCGGCTCCCAGAGAGATGCAGAGGCCGCAGACGCACCACGGGATGAGCGCAGGGCGGCCAGGGCTCGGAGAGCTGATGAGCGTGGCGGCCCTCCTGCGCCTGGACGCGTAGAAGGGCGGAACGAGGGCGTCCCGCCCGTCGGTCTCGAACCCCGACGCCTCAGCCAGCATCGCCCGCGCCGAGCTGAAGGACCCGCCCATGTTACGGTAGGCGCGGCGAGCCCCTGCTTCGATCTCGGCTGGCAGAGCGTCCCCTTTCTCGAGGGTCGGCCAGTCAATAGGCGGGCGCGGCTCGGCACGCGCCGCTGCGGCTGCTTCGGCCAGCTCGGAACGAGCTGCCGAGGACGTGAGGCCCGAATGATGAGGCACGGGCACCACCTCCGCGAAGGCGTCGAGGATCTCGGACGGAGGGGAATGGGATCCCCACAGCGCTGCTGGGATGGCGCCGTGACTGTCCAGCACGTGGTACAGAAAGTCGAAAAGGCAGGCCAGTTTGCCCGCGCGCCGCCGCTGCTCGATCTTTGAGCCGAGCCCGATGCCACGGATGGCGCCCGCTCCCATGGCCTTGAGGTCAGCATGTGCGGGAATAGCCTCGGGCTCGACGACGGCCGCGTAAGGATGCAGCCACGAGGCCTCGTCGATCGGCTCGGCGCCGCCTGTCTGAAACAGGCGATTGTAGGCGTGCAGGGCCCGCAGGAGGCAGTGCAGGTCATCCTTGCCTTCGGGCTCGGCGGCCCCTGCGGGTGCGAAAGTCCTCAGCCACGACGCCGCACTCTGGAAGGCAGCTTGCCAGGCGGGGCCCCACCTCACTTCCGTGATCTTCTCGCCGCCGATGTTGAGGCGCCACGCTAGGGCGCTCGCGGCCCCTGGAGGCAGGGGCTGCTCAGCGGCCGCCGAGGCCGTGCGCCGCGCTGCGAAGGCTGCAGCCGCGGCGCTTTCAGCGTCACCGCTGCGAGCGCCGCTGAGGGGCAGCTCAGGTTCAGAAGCTCGGCCACGCACGAAGCCGCTCGAAGACCCCCCTTCCTCGGCGGCACGCCCTCCTCCCTGCGGGGCCGCAACAGCATCGCTGGAAGAGCGCATGCCTACCGAAGTCGGAGTAGCCTGAGCAGCGGAGTCCGCGCGGGAGCCGGCTGGCCGCTGCGAGGTGGCGGGGCTCGGGCGACGCTTCGGAGCGACTCGAGGAGAGCGCACCGCGCGACGCCCAAGCGGCGCACGTGAGCGCGACGCCGCACGCCCCCTAGAGTGGTGACGGGGTGGCGACGGCGGCGGGGGAACGGGCCGCGGCGGCTCGGGGCCAGCACGCGGGCCGCGGCCCCGAGAGCGGCTGCGAGCCGCAGCGCGAGCGGCGGGCGGAGAGGTCTCCGCGCGGCGCGGGAAGGCCGCCTGCAAGCGGCGGAGGACCTCGGGGTTCAGGCCCGCCACGACGCGCTCGAGGTCCACCGAGGAGTCAGTGAGAGCACTCAAAACGACGTCCTCGAGCTCCGTCGGAGAGTCCTCCTCGCACGCGGGCTCCGCTCTCGAACGGCTGCGGGCGCTCGCTGGAGGGGACCCCTCAGGAGTGTGCGGGCCCTCCGAGGCCTCTCCCGCCGGCGGCCCCGACGGCTCCTCAGGCGCGCTCGAGACGTCGATGGGAAGCGAGGAGCCGCCTCCCGAGGGCGAAGTGTGATCAGTCCCGTACGGGTTCGGCGACCGCGTACGGCTGCGGGCAGGGCTGCGGCTCCGCGGTGGAGGGCCCACTCCCGCGGCGGAGCTGGGGCGTGCGGCACCTGCCCAGTGGCGCGCATTAGCTGTGCGACGCGACCTGCGGCCAGGCGTCGTGGCGGCTCCCTCTTCAGGGGCGGGAAGCGCCGCCGTCGAAGCCCGCCGCTGCTTCTTGGCGCGCTTGTTGCGCGCGGCGCCCGTGCGCGAGGCGGAGTGTGGTGCGTGACCACCGCGATTGGGCTGGTCCTCGACAGCCTCCTCCCGCGGGCCCAAACGGGCGCGGACAGCGCGCCCCTCGCGACGGCTGAAGCTGGACGCTGGGTCGTCGGCAGGCCTCGCCAAGGCGCGCGGGTCCTCAGCCTCCACATCGGCCAGGGAGCGCCCCGTGGACGACGCGGGGGCGTCCCCAGCACGAGCGGCACGATCCGCATTGGCGAGGCCCGTCGAGACCTCAGCGTTGTGCAGGACGGCGCGCAGAGTTTTGCGCCAATCCCGACCCAGCTGGACGGGAGCCGTACGTGGCAAGCCCGCGGCCTCACGACTGGCGGCCTCGCGCAAGCGGCGGAAGTAGGCGCGGTCGGCCATCCCCTCCGCGAGCTCGGCGCGAGCGCCGGCACGCTCGCCTTCGCCGCGTGCTGGAGCCTGCACCGTGCGCCTTGTGGCGTCGGCCCGCGCGGTGCGGAGCGCGTCGAGCTCCACGCGGCCGCGCGACACGGCGGAGGCGAGGATGGCATCGGACTCAGCCGCCCGCGTCGCGAGGGCGGACGAAACCCTGCTCGAGAGAGGCGCACCCGAGGCGGGGAGGGCAGCCCGAGGGGCCAGCTCGGCACTCGCCAGGGCGACCCGCGAAGAAACCGCCTCCTCGAGCGCCTGAAGGGCCATGGCCGACCCAGGAGCCAGCTTGCCCTTGCGGGCGCCCTTCCCTGCCGCTTTTGCCTGGGCGAAGGCGCGAGCGGCAGGACCGTCACCGCCCGTGCTAGGAGCAGCGGGCGGCGCGGCGGCCTGCGAGAGCGCCTGGAGCAGCACTGACTTGGCGTCACAGAGCTGCTTCCACTTGAGCGCGCGGGCTGCACGCTCGCCAGCCCCCAAGTGCGCAGGGGTCCTGTCTGGATGGTAGACTAAGGACTGGCGCCTGAAGGCGGCTTCGATGGTGCTGCGCGAAGCCCCGTCCACGACGCCAAGCAGCTGGCGAGACGCGCTCACCCTGGCCGCTCGCTGGAAGACGCGGGGGGTAGCAGCCGTGGCCCCCTTTGGCGCTTCCTGCGAGCCGACGCGCGACGAGCCCCCCCCCGATCGCAGGCGGAGGGGCCGCTGCGGCCTTGGAGCGGAGGGCCAGGGGTGGCGGGCGCTTGGCGGCTGGGGGAGCCGAACCAGCGCTGGCGGCGGCAGGGTCGGGGCCGCGCGCGCCGCCCTCCGAGAATACAGGCGCCGTGGGCGAGGCGTCTGCTGTGGACGTGAAACGCCGGCCGCTGTCAGCGAAGAGCGCGTTGCGAGGCCCGCGACGCTCTCCGCTGGCGAGAGAAGCTTCGCTGACGCTCTCGGCGGCGCCCGAGGGGTCAAGGGCGTCGCCCTGGGCGCCGTCGCCGGCGGCGTCGGCGGCCATGCCCGCACCCAACGGGAGGGTGGGGGCGGCCGCCCAACGGTGGCTGAGCAACCCCTCGGGGCCTCGAGCCACAAGCTGCGCAACAAAGCGGCCCCAGAGACAAGTAGGGAATGCCGAGCGAGAGTCGGCGTACGCGATGCAATCAAAGCGAGTAAATTCTCCTCTCTCTGCTTCCACTAACCAGGCGGGAGGGGCACGGGACGGGGGCCTCACCGCGCGGTTGCGCGTGGGATCGTCGGCCCTATGCACGTCCGTGGGCACGTACATGCCTCCCATATATAACCCTCCTCCTATCACATAGGGCAAAGTGGTCGAGAGAACATGTGATAAACCAGGAGAGCTGCTGCGCCCGTGCGCGGTCGCGCCCAAAGCTACTTTTGAATCCAAGAGGACGGGGATCCGAGAGTCGGGGAGGCGAACACAACAGTATTTGCACAGACTCTTGTACACGGTTGTCTCCAGGATATTGATGTGACGAGGCATGCGAAACTCCCATTTGTACGCGAGCCGAAAGCGCAGCGACTCTGATAGCTCGGTGACCCAGCGCGGCGCGACAGGGGGCTCAAGAGAAGGGAGCCCCAGGTCGTGATGCAGCTGGGTGAGCTCAGGGCCCACGGGCACGCCGCGGCTGAGCACGGCGAGGAGGCTCCGATTGTGCAGAATCGTGTGCCACCCACCGTGCTCCGATCTGCGCCACAGCTCGGCAGAGAGCTGCGGGCTGATGGGAGCGCGGACAACGCCCCCCCAGCCGAGAGACGCGTCCGTACCGAACAACTCGGGGCAAGGCTGCGCCCGAAGGTCGGTTATAGCCGTAAAGGCTAGGAAGGTGCAGGCCAAGAGCTCGTCGCGAACATAAGGGGGCAGGTCGTATTCGATGCCGTCCTCGGTCGCCAGGCGCGACAAGAAGTTGTAGACGTGCGTAAAGATGGCGAGTAACGGGCGGCGATAGAGGAAGACCTGGACCCAGCAGCCCACCAGAGAGGCTAGCAGGGAGCGGGTGGTGATCCCGAGGTAGATTTGGATCAGGGTCAGCCTGCACAGGGCCACTGTCCGCACAAGAGGAGCGCAGACGATGCCGATGCGCCCCTCCACCTCGGCGCCCACCACCACTTTGTGCGTTTCACCGCGCGCGCGCTTGCCTGGATGCTGTATCAGGCCCACGCGCGGGTAGCCCTCATCACACGCGGCAAAGACCTCACGATCACGGCGACACGGGTCGTCGGGGCGAGGAGCGGAGCCACGCCACGAGAGCTTCTGAAAACCTGTGTGGTCATCAATATTCAGCATCTCGACAAACGGGCCCCGCGGAAAGGGCGAGCGGTGGACAACCTGCTCGTGAGGCCTCAAAGCCCCGAAGCTGTGCAAGACGCCTTCATGCGCAGAGTTGGCAATCTCCACAGCCATGTTGTCGCCCATCGCCAGAGCATTGAGGCAGGGCGCGACATCCACACCCTCCAGCTCGGGGCGCCAAGCTCGAAATGCCTTGAAACGAGAGGATGGCAGGCGAACGCGCAGGGCGTTACGTCTGGCACGCGCGGGAGGGACGCGGAACGTGTAGTAAAATTCCCGAAGGTCGTCACAAGAAACTGCCAGCCATTCCCCAGGTGCCAGCCCCAAACGGCACAGGAGGAAACCTTTGCCAAGGCGCTGGGTGCTGGAAGAAATTGAAGCACAGCGGCTGTTCACAACCGTGGGGTTCAGGATCAGCCTGTCGAAATCGCTGTCCTTCGGTACCCTGAAAGCTCCACAGGCTTCATCCCAGGCGAGGTCCGAAGCAGGAGTCAGGTACAGGGCGCCGCAGGCATCCCACTTCTGGAGTAGGGCCCACAGCTCGGCGCGGTCCATATGGACGCGCGCTCCCTTCTGGCCAGCAGGCCACTCTGATGCCGGTAGCCGCATAGCCTCAGGATCGAGGAAAGCTTCGCGGACTCGCGCGTCAGAGAGGAAGGGAACGGGATCAAACTCTGGCGAATAATCCCACTTGATGCGAGATGCCCTGACTTTCAAATCGAAGGGCTCGGCCTGGGTGGAGTCCCAAGCCGCCGCAGTCGCCAACGACCCAGGCACCGGAGGAGCGCCGGTCGGGCAGTGCCGCATGGGGGCAGGCACAGAAGAAGAGGAGGTGAAAGAGGCCTCCAGAGCTGCAACATGGGTGGCCAGGCCATGGAGCGAGACCTCGGTGGAGTCGAACTTGGCGAAAGCCCGACCTAGGTCGCTCTTGCCGCCACGGGCAAGGCGAACTGCGATCCGACACAACCGTTCGATACGGGTGCGGACGCCCTCCTGGCAGGGCGAGACCGTGGCACGGACGCGAGCCAGCCGAAAGCCTCGGCGGGAGGGAGGCTGGATGACCCATGAGACTAAGATAAAAAATTAATAAAAGGTGACCCAAGGAGGGGAAACGGTTCAATGGAAGATCAAAGATCGCAAAGGCAAGGTGAGCAGGTAAGCTCAGACAGTTCAACGCAATAACAGAATACTGCGCGAGCGTCCGCGCCGCGCGCCGCAATCTCCAGCGCTCCCTGCGCCTCGCCGACAATCCGTCAGGCGGGGGACCAAGAGGTGGAGCAGGCGGGCACGGCCAAGGATCGCGGGGAGGCGGCCCCAAAAGGTACGGACCGTCCCTGTCCATTGCACGCATAGATGAGCGGGAGAAAGAACCAAGAGAACATCGAGCACCCATCCCAACCTGGGACAGCGCTGCTGCCCAGTGGGTGATATCAATGTTCGCGCCTGGGACCAGGCGCAGCAAGGCAGACAAGTCAGCGACGAATGGCGCGACTTTGGCAAGAGCAGCAGGGGTGCTTGAAGGAGAACAGGCACCAGCAGGGACACCAACCTCAGGGGCTGCAGGCCCCCTGGAGGGCGCGCTCGACTGAGGCAAGCGTCGGCCAAAATGGCCGAAGGGAACCGAGAAGCGGTTCGGAGCAGAGCGAAGGGCGTGGTGGCGGAACGTACTCCTCCCTGCGGGGCCGCAACAGCATCGCTGGAAGAGCGCATTCCTACCCTCACGCCCTCGCTGTGCCCAAACGCGCCTAGCAACCGCAACAGCGTCGGTGCAGTCTGTGTGCGGCGGCGTACCCCGGCCCCCCGCAAGCCCACCCTTCCAGGTGGCGGGCGCCGAAGGCGCCTTCAGTCTTTCTTGGGCACCGCCTTCGGCGCCTTGGAAGCACCCTGGGTCTTGAAGGGCTGCTTCGCAACCTTGGGCTGCTTGGGCTGGTGAGGAGGGTGCTTGGGGAGCGCGACGGCGCGCTCGGCGTCGAGACGCGCCCGAAATGCTTGCAGCTCCTTCACGTATTCGCCCTGCGCCGACAGCCAACGAGGGTCCACCAGAGGTGAAAACGGGGTCTGGGCCTCGCGCTCCGTGTGAAGACTCGTCACGCGACACGGGGGAGGCTCCAGTCCTGTGAGGAACCAGGCGGCTTCGAGATAGCCGCGGTCCCCCGCCAGTTGGTCGATGAACATGCACTGACACGTCAGTAGAGTCTGGACTCTCTCGGGATTGCCCTCTTCGCAGGCCCGCCACAGCTCGGCGCTGAGAAAGGCGAAATGCGTCAGCAACTCGTGCGTCGTCGGCTGAGCCCCCAACGGACTGTGCTCCCGAAAGTACTGATGCATGGCCATGGGGGTCACGGCGCTGACTTCCACGCCTAGGACG
>CAUYUJ010002091.1:590837-614389 GCA_963575745.1 Prorocentrum cordatum | reverse complement strand
GCTTAAATACTCAGCACTCGGCGTGCTCAGCAACGACAGAAACTCGTTTCTTTTTGAGTGGTTCCAGGGGGGTGTTTTCACGAGGGGTGATTTCAAGATGTTGTCACCATTTCCATTCATCATCTTGACACCATTTCCGTCATTGGCTTACAGGCCGCCCCGACAGGGGCCACCGATGCCACACTCGAGGGTGACGTCAAGGCCGATGGCAAAGTCCAGCGGCGAGGCCATACGCAAGGCCCCAAAGGAGAGCCTCGCCCTGGCCTTCACCGCCGTCGGCCTCGACATCACCCCATCGATGGTGGCTTCGATGGCCCTTCATGCGCATCTACTTGCGCTTCATGGCCTCCGCGGCCCTCTGCCTGATGGGCAGGAAGACCGAGGCCCACTTCGAAAACCTCTGGGCCTCCTTCTTGATGGCCCTCGTCTTGATGTCCCTCTCCTCCGCGTTGTACTGCTTCATGCCGTCGCTGTTGTACAGGCGCAGCAGCAGCGCCTCGCTCCTGGTCGTGCCCATGGCCGTCACCATATCGGAAGCCTTGCTCACGATGGCGGTGTCCACCGCGGAGCCGACCAAACGGCACGCTTCGGAGTACTTCTTGATCAAATGTTGCATCTTGTCAGCCTCCGCGTACAGGTCACCCACCTGGAACAAACTCTCTGCGCTGATGTCGATGCAGTCGGTGAGGGTCGCCGTCTTCTCGTCCAACGCCGCGTGCCAGCTAGCCCCGTCCTCGCCGCCAAACTGGCGGCTGGTGTTCTCCTGGATCGCTGTGTCAAGCACGGCGAAGGCGGAGGAAACGAACGTGTTCTTCTGGTCGGCCGCGAAGCGCTTGTACTGAGCGAACTCTTCGCTCATCCTGGCCGTGCGCATGGACTCGGGAAGCTTGCACGAGTGCTTATCGTACTCCACCATCTCTCCGAGCAAGCGGCTCAACAAGGTCGTGAACCCATCATGTGGCTGGGTGTCGGTGTTCTCGTACTCACTGTGGAGAGCGATGGTGTGGCCGATGTCAGACTGCAGCTTGACGCAGGCTGCCCATGCCTTCCAGCCGTCTGTAAGGTCACACTTCTGCAACATCGCATCGGCAAGGACGACCGCCTCGTGGGCCATCGTGTTCGCAACTCCGCTGTCCGCGTAAAGGCTGACCACTGCGGTGACCGCGTTCTGAATCATCTTGCCGACGCTGGAGTCCGCGGTAAACTTCGGGATGTCTTGGTGCTTCTCCATCTTGAGGCAGCCAATGAACTTCTGGCAATCAAACTCTGGGTCGAAGCAACCCGCGAGGCTCTCAGAGACGGTGCTGTCAAGCTCAGCTGCGGCCACGGCCGCAACAGTAGAGGCACACCATGTCGATATGTCGTCGAGGATGCCCTCCTTCGGCCGCACCTCCTTCGCAGCCCCCGCGCACATACTAAGGTTCTCCACCTGGGACTTCGTCACAGTGTCGCCATCGGCCTGACCCACGGACTCCCACGCACGCTGCAACAACTGGACGAGCTTGATCTCCCACTGCTTGGTAGCACCTGGCGCCAACGTGTGCTGTGCGCGTTGAAGCTGCTCCAGGGACGAGGTAAATACATTGGTAAATCTAGCGCCATCTGATCCGAACCCGTCGATCCTTTCAATGGCCTTGAGCGAAGCGTCCATGGTTTCAACTGAAGACAGCATGTCGGGAATATGGTTGAAAACGTGCAACGACCTGGTCTTGAAGAAGTCACCGTGGTAAAGGGCGAGCATGGCATGGGCCTGGATCGTCTCTTTCTTGTCCTGGAACTGCTGCGTCGCCGACTGGAGCGCACTGAAATGGCGGGGGCTAGGAGTGTTCGCCACGACTGCAATGACGGCGCGAATCGCATCCAAGAAGGCGTGCGTGTTCTCAGGGACCGTATCCATCTCCTCCAGGGCAGCCTCGAAGATTGACTCCATTGATGTCAGAAGGGCAACCATGACGTCTACTGTGCGCTCCCCACGTTGAGCAAGCATCGGGATCAACTCATGGACGACTACCTTTGACGATGCATCGATCCGCTCGTTCAGAAACAGGCGGAGCTCGGCAACCTTCGGAGCAAGAGTGCTAAACTCTGGCTCCTCATGCACGATCTGGATGTCGGAATCCTCCTGGACGGTCTCAATCATGGACTGCTCTCCGCCGACGACCTGGTCGCCCTTGCTCCGAAAGGGGTTCACCACCAAGGTCACGCGGGCGATGTCGGCTGCCTCAACGCCGACGTCGTCGGCCTGGGCGAGGGCGATGGCCATCTGCTGGCACGCGCACGCGTGCGCAAGCTTCGTGCACACGTGACCTGGACATTCAACCTTCAGGGCGTGCAGCTTCTGGCAGGCCTCCCACAAAGCATCGCTGCCTCCTGGGTTCGCTGCGAGCTCCTCCATCAAATGGATCGCAGCGTCGGTCTTGTCCAAGAACTTCTCGAGCCTGCCAGCCTGGGGAGGGGGAGAGGTGAAGAGAAGGAGGAGGAGGATGAGGAAACAGAGGAGGAGGAGGATGCAGGAGGAGGAGCAGGAGGAGGATGGGAAGTAGGAGGATGAGACGGATGAGGATACTGACGGTTAGGAGGATGGCGACGAGGAGGAGGAGGAGGGGGAGGATGAGGATGAGGAGGGGGAGACGGGGGATGAGGAGCAGGAGGAGAATAAGCGGAGGACAATGAGGGAAGGCGAGTAGGATCATGAGGTCAAGAGTGGGAAGAGTCACGATGCTGAGGAAACGGATGAGGAGAAGGACAACGAAGGAGCTGAGGAGGAGGAAGATGAGGAGAGGGAAGAGGAGGAAGAGGGGGAGCGGAGGGGGAAGGGGGAGGAAGGGGAAGAGGAAGAGGGTAGGAGGGAGTAGGGGTGGGCGGGTAAGGAGAGGGCCGAGAGGCTTCGTTCACCCTCCAGCTACTGGAGGGCGAATGAAGCTCGACGCGCCTGAAGCGTCGTCGCAACGGCTTGAAGCAGCCGCCTGACGCACTGGCGAGCCCACTGCATGCGCCTGGAGAGCCTGGGGTCCCTGTTGAACGCGTTCGCGACCGTGCAGACGCTGTACCAGAAATCTGGAGACCTCGTCCGCGCCTGGCCCTCCATCATGTTGTCGTCCTCGTTCTGCTCCTGGTCGGGCTCGGCCGAGTGCGCTGCCGCTGGCGGCGTGCCGTCGGCGCCCATCGAGGGCGCAGGACTACCAAACGACATGCGACGGGGGATGCTGCCACCTGCACCTGAGCCATAGCCTTCGGCACCGCCAGAATGAACCGATCTGGCATCGTCACCTGCCGTCGGCACGTCCTGAAGCCTCAGCATGTTCGGCGCCTGCGCCACAGCGGAAGCCACGCTCCTCGGGGAGGCCTGCGGAGTCCCACATGCCGAGCCTGGCCCTCCAGCATGACGAGGAGGCCGATGATCTCCAGGAGGTGGCGAAGCTGACGGTGTACGACCTGATGGAGCAGCAGCGCATGCAGCAGGCATGCGCACGTGCTTGTGGGCATCCTTCTTGCGCTCCAGCTCCTCGACGGCTTCGCTGATCTGCTCCTCCGTGTAGGACTTGATCCCTCTGTTCTTCGGCTGGTACTTGCTCGCGAACTGCCCTCCCCACATGTCGTGCAACCGCTGCATCTCATGATCGAAAGTGATTTGGCCCTGCGACTCGAACGTCTGCTCTGCCATGAGAGGCTGGTGCATCACGATTCGGCTGTTCAAATACCTGATGACCTTCGGCATCGTCCCGCCACCAGAACCGCTTGCAGTGTCGGAGCCAGGCGGTCGCAAGAATCCCGACTCTGTCCTGCCACCAGGGAAGTCACGCCTCAAGCCAGTCAACTTGACGTCATCCATTTTGACTCCGCGGGCGGTCTCGAAGGCCTCCTTCTCTTGGAACTCAACGCACTCCTCCGTGTAAACGCCACCGATCGTCTCCCTGTAGACCTGGCACTGGCCCCATGGTCTCGGTGCCTGGGGATGCGCCAGCGCCGCCTTGTGCTCCGTCAGGTCCTTCTGGTACGGGCTGGCCTTGCCCTTCTCATCAGCAGTCTGCTTCGCCTTGCACAGCGTCGCGACGTCGACGTACCTGATGAGGGCGAAGGAAGCGCATCCTTCGCAAACAGGCCCGATCGGAACAATGATCTGGTTGTTCCTCCCATCAAGCTGAAGTTCTTTCTCAGCCCAGTTGGAACAATCTGGCAAGCACTTGTCGCCGCAAGACCCGCATGAACACCCAACTGTTGGAGCGAAGGCCCTCGTCTTTCCTCGCTTCGGAGGCGGCTGGCCACTGGCGTCGGCAGGCGATGCCGCCTTGCCACGGACCATCGGGCCTCAGGCTGAGGCCGGCACCGAGGCAGCGCGCTGAGGCCGGTTGCGCTGGCCGCAGTGTGCCGTAGGAAGACTGCGCAGCGGGCCAGCACTGCGCTGGCACCTCGCCAAGAGCACAACGCTCTGAGCCAAAACGGCCACGATCGCCATCATCATCACATCGCCATCCTTACCATCATCTTGCGCCATCCCAGGGGCTCCGAAAAAAAACATTGGACGGGGGGCGCTGCCGCGTAACAATGCAAAGCAAAGCAAACGTAAGCGTAGATGAATACAAGTGGCAACGCAATGCATGACGCATTGCACGGGTGAGGCAACGTGGACACGAACTTACGAGCATTGGCCCATTATGCATGTACCCCCCAATGCCATTTGCCCCTGGGACGCTGACAGAACAAGTATTGAATAGAAGCGCTGCGGTTTCTGAACTGTTTGAGCTCTCCTGGAGCCGCAGAAGGGGTTGACCCAGCCCGAGAGGCAGAGAACGGAGAGCGTGCGAGAAGTGGCGAATGGCCAACAACGCACACATCAATTAGAACCAGCTCTGCCGCACACCCACGGCGCAAAAGGACAATGAAGTATCGGATCAATTGCCAATCAACTCCTCAGTCCTCAGGTGCATCTCAAGCTATCGACCGACTTGGCCGAGAGAAGCGCAGAGAGGTAGCAACACTCGCACTGAGAAAGCCTTTGCGGGCGTGAGAACATGTCTGAACGCATGGCGGGTAATTATCAACTGGCGTAGCAGGCGTAGCACAGTTTAGAGATGCAAGACCCCGTGGGCGAACCTTTCGGATGCCATATGCTTAGGGGGTAGCAAGGCCCTTGTATAATTGTCAACATGGCCATTCTAATCCATAATGTTGTGTTGTTTGTTTCCCAAGACACCTGATGGCACGACCCCTCCAGAGACATAGCGGCCCAATCACGTACTCCCAGAATGCCCACAACATGTGTGTACGAACCCCATTGGTGCCAGATTAGCCTCAAAGCGAGATTAAACCCAAGACTCCTTAGGCCCCATCCAAGACCTTCAGGGGGTGGGCCAAAGCAACCTTGGGGGGGTCTATATTGTGGCAGTGACGAAGACCCAAGGTGGAGGAGGAGCGGAGGTCACCAGCGATCCCTCGCACAGACGGGTCTGGCTCTCCTGTCCCCGCAAAGGATCTTGCGAGAACGAGCGCGGGGCTGCCTTGAAAAGACCGAGCAGCGATGCAACTGCATAAAGACATGCCAGAAGAAGGAGGAGGAGACAGGAGCATATGAACAAGTTCTGGGGCGAGCAGAAAGAGGGCAATGATACTGAATGCGACGCAAAAGTTCGGTCTCTCGGACAAGCAGCGCCTGCCTACTCCTGTTCAGGGTGTGAAGGCACACGCTCCCGTTCAATGAATGTTTCGGTGGCAGACTCGATGTCGTTGTCACGGTCAATGGCACGATCAGCCTTCAGTTGCATGTCTACAAGCACCTTCAACAAATTACGGACACGCTTCCTCAATGACTTGATGCGAAATCTGGCGACGACGAGGTCCTGCAGCACCCTTTTGAGACGCTGCCTCGTCGGACGGCGCAGACCCATGAAACGTGGCGAGTACGGCTTCTTCTTCGGCGCCATCCAGAGAGAACACTGACGGCGGGAAGGCGCTGGGGGCTCCGGAACCTCGAGGCAAAATGATCACGGAAGTTCGGCGAAATGGTTTCCGACACCCGCGAATCATTTGTTCAAGGGGATGTGTTCGATTGATTGCATGACGCTGGGCTTGGCGCTCAACCTCTGACGACGCTAGCCGAACTCCCTGGCGTTCAACCTCTGGCGGCCCTTGCCTAGCAACGGCGGGAAGCCGACTCCGCCGATTGCACGCGGGAGCAAACTGTTGCTTATTTGCCAAGTTAGTCTGAACTGGCTGTGGCGTTGCTCGCGGTTATGACCTAGCCCATGATGCAAAACTACATGTCATTCGCGAGGCCACGCGCACACCTACCTTCGCCCTCTCGCGCTCCGCCGCTGCTGTGGCTGGGCGCGGCTTGCCCTGCCGTGCTATATGTGGCAACGCATGTGGTTGGAACCGACAGATATTTCGCACCTCTCATGCACGCGAGAAGTTTATCGCACAACGTATACATATACGTGGGCCATGGCCTTGTACATCGCACATGGCTGCCCCCCATGGAAACAACGCGACGCGTGCGTTTCGAGCGCGAAGTGATCGTTCGCGCGGCACGGGCGCGACGCGCGCGTGCAGATGCCCAGCCAACGCGGGGCAACCATGGCTGATTGCCAGGGCGCGCAAGAACTGCATGATCATCGCGGGCAAGGCTACGCAGCCCACCCGCGATATCTCAACACCTTCTCCGATGGCCGCTAGCGCCGACGCAATGCTCGAGGCAACCAGCGCAGGCAGACGAGCCGCGCGATGTTCCATCGGGAGCAGCCAGAGAAACGCGCGCGCCATGTGCCGCTTCCGCGTAGACAGAGCATTCCTCTTCCGCAGGCCGAACGCGCTGGGCACCGTCGTCGGCTATGACGGCGCGAGTCGCGCCCTCCGCGCGCAAACAAATGGCATCGGGGGCGCTAACAGCGACCGCGAACGCGTGCTAAACCCGCCCTTGGGAGCGCGGCGCGCGGCCGCGGCAGAACCTGTCACAAGCCGCCCATGCCAGCTCGGCTCCAGACCGACTCGGTCTCGCCCGACTGGCCGCCGCGCACGCGCCGATGCGCGCTATTCAGCGCCATCGACGCTATCTGCGCGCGCTGCGAAGGCGCGGTGGGTCGGCCGCGACATCGGCGCCAACGCCGCCGCGGGCCGCGCCGCGCGCGAGCCCGCCGCGCCGCGTCCGCTAGCGCGATTGCAGCCGCCGCCGTCGCCGCCGACCTCCCTTATCGAGCCGAGCGGCGGGGGCCGCCGCATGCCGCGCCGCGCGCGCTGCGGCGCGCCGCGGCGCCGCGACTGCGCGGCGCGCCATTGGGCAGTGGTGCGCGGCGAGGCGCGGCGCCCGAAGAATTCGGCACGGGCGAAAGCCTTGCGACGCGCGGGCGCGGCGTTTGGCGCGCCGAGCGGAAGTCGCGGCAGCGAAAGAAGTCGCGCGCGCTCGACGACGCGCGATCAAAGGGCAGCCGCTCGAAGTCGGCATTCCCGCGCGCAGCGCGCGCTGGCCGTCCAAACGGCACGGCGACGGCGTTGCCGCTTGTCGCCGTCGGGCGCGTCGCCGCGGCTCGATCGCGCCGAACACGCGCAGGGGGCCGCTGCGTCGGCGACGAGACCGCCGCCGAAGCGCATCGGGCGCAGCGCGCCAGCGACTCGCGCGGCCCAAGGGCACCCCGAAACGCTGCTGCGCGCTTGGGAACTGCGCTGAGGCGGAGACCGCCGACGCTGCGGCCCCCTCCGCGCGCGACGCCCTTTCGCCGCTGCGCCCCGCAAGCTCGCAGCGTTACCGAGCTGCGCTCGCCGCCTGGCGCCGCCCGCCCGCCCCCCTCGCCGCGTCCTTCCGCTGTCTACCCGCCAGACTCGCCGCGCCCGATCGGACCCCTGCCGCGTCGCCCTGCCCGCTCCGCCAATTCCGCGTCGCCGCCGCCACGTCGCCACGGGCTTGCAGCGGCCCTCTGCTGCGCCCAGCCCCATCGCGCAGAATTATCGCAGCGCGCGCATCTGGTCAAACGCCCCGACCCTGCGCTGCGCTGCCCGCCGCAGTTGCGCGCGGCGCCCTCGGGCGACGCGCGCCCGCGGCTGCGTGCACGACTATGGGCCAGCAAGCCGTGCGCAGTTGCGGGGCGGGGCGCTCCTCGGCTCGGGCGCGGCGGCGCGCGCGGGGGGGTCGTCGGCGCGCGCCAGAGGGCCCCGCGCCAGCAACGCGAAAACCATTCATTGATTCCAGTGCACATGGACGGTCGACAATGGAGTGGCGCGCTTGCGCATGCGAATTGGAACTCATGCCCGCGGGCAGGTCGAGTGAACAACTTCCGCCGACCAGGCGCCAATTTTTGGGGTAGGGGGGTACTTTGCAAAATTTTGAGCCGTTTTGGTCGCAAAGGAAGATGCTTAATGCAGCCGACCACGCGTGCAATGCTGATGCGGCGCGGTGGACCAGGGCGACGTGCGCGCCGATTCACGCGAGGTCGCGCTCGGCTACGTTCGGCAGCCACTTATCGCGCGACGCGCAGACTCGGGCCCGCGCGCCTGCGGCGTCGAGCGACGGTACGCCGCCGTCGGTCGCGCCTTCCAATGGCGTCCTGCGCGGGACGGCGGGGAAAATCCGATTTTCCCCCGTAGTAAAGAAATTTTCCTCCGTAGTAAAGAAATTTCCCTCCGTCGTACTGCGCGAGACGATTTGGAAAATCGAGTTTGCCGAACCGATCTGCGCGGGACGACTTCCGCCCTCCGCGGTCGTCGGTCGCCGACGCGCCCGACGTCTGGGCGCGGGCCCCCGCGCGGCCCCGGCGCGCGAGCGATGGCTGCAGCGCGCTCCGTCACGTGGCGCGCGCGCTGCAAACAGAGGCGCGCAATCGCGAACTCGACCTCGCAAGCCGCCGACCCCGACGGTCCGCAAGTTGGGCGCGGGAGAAGGGGCGCCGACGCCGCGCCCGCCTTCGCCCGCGCCCGAGCCTTGCCCGCGCGCGCGCGCCTGCGCGCGCCGAGCCGCGACCGCATCCATGGCCGCGTCCGCCCGACGCGGCCATCGCCCACGCACTTTCTCCAGTCGCGGGCAACTGCGCCAACGCGCAGCAACGGCGGCGGAGGCGCCGCGCGTCTCCGCTGCGCCCCCTGCGCCCGCGACCACTGCGAAGCGCGCTGCGGCCAGCGCCGCGGCGCGACCAGCATTTTTTCGAAGGGCCAGCGGGGCGCGCGGGCGCCCAGCGCGCGCGCGCGTCTTGTCTGCGGAGTAGCATGCGCAGTCGGTGGATGGCCCCTCGAGTAGACTGATGCGCTGCTCCGCAAGTTGACGCTGACGTCGGCGGCGCTCGCGGGCCCCGTTCTCTTCGTAGGCGGCGCGCGCCTGCGCTTCAGAAGCTTCCTGTTGTAGCCGAACATGGGTCGGAGCTTGCGGACGTCGCCGTAGCTGTTGTGCTTCGAACTCGCGCAGGTCGAGGCCGTTGGCGATGAGCTGCTGCAGCCCGCGTCGTTGGACATGGCCGTTGTTTTCCTCGAGGTGGGTCTCGAGCTGCTGCTGGCGCAGGGCGTCCTGCTCGTAGTCGGTGAGGCCGTATGCGATGATTTGATGGTAGGGTTCCAATCTTGTGACGGCTGTCTGCTTTTCGTGCGCGGGCGCCCTCCGAAGGCGACCGCAGGGGTCAGCGAGTGCGCGCGCGCCTGGAGTCCGCTGCCGCGGCCGCTTCGCCCTGGGAGCCCACTTCTGCGACGCAGCTGCGCAGATTTCCCCGCTGGAGCTCCGCGCGCTTAGCCCGACGGCGCGGAAAGGCCGCCCACGTGGAAGACCAGTCGCGCCAATATGTAAAGGCTGCAACCTTCGCTTGTGGGGGCGGCCGCCATGAATGAATGTGTCGGGAACTCCAGAAGTTTCGCAGCGGCGTCTTCGAGCCGATTGGCGCTGCCCACCAGAGGCACCTGCGTCGGTCCACAATCGGTCTGCCTTGGCGCCAGCAGTCGAGCGACCGTCGCGCGGAGCATCGCAACGTGCACCGAGCGGGCCCCTGCCTTCTCGCGGGCAAACCCTGGGCCCCTGGCTTCCCGCGGGCAAGCCCGCGCGACTGCCCGCCCCAGCCCAAAACAGGAACGCGTCGCGTGGTGCTGCGCCCGTTCGGCTGGCAACGACTGGGCATCTGCCTTCTCGCGGGCAAGCCCAGGGCCCCTGCTTTCCCGCGGGCAAACCCAAGCCATTGAGGCTATCTTCTCTCGGGGCCATGCCTTCTCGCGGGCAAACCCAGGGCCATCTGAGCAACCTGTGGCGGCTTATCGTGCCGTGCCCTGGGTCATGGCGCCGCTATCGCTGTCGTTTGCTTACGTCGCCCGCCTACTAGCCGAAATCTTGTCGTTCGCCCGCGCAATGACGTTGCATGACCCCTTGGCCGTCGGGAAGACTGGGCCCTTCGCAATCTAAAGCAAATCTCGCAGCGCCTCGTGAGAGCGAAGCAAGCCACCCGCCAGGCAGAGCATGCTCATTTGGGCAAGCATCGAGGCGCTCGGCCTTGCCCAGCAGGGCACGTGTTCACGCCTCGCCGACCACGGGGCGTCCGCCGCGCTACTTCCACGCAGGTTACGCTGCGCCGTGACAAGCGCACGCATGTGCTGCTCTTCGCGACGCGCCTTTCTTGCGCGACGGTAGTTGACGTTATGCGCCACGGAAGCCATGCACCCGCGCTTCTGCGCAGCAGTGGCAACCAGCGCCCATGCCACGGCGGGTCGCGACGCCACCTCTGTCCGCATCGGGCAGATGTGCGCGGTCCAGGTGTAGCAACACCTCCGAATCATATTAGCAACTAGGCGCGCGGCTCTCGGCTTGCGATTGGGCGTAAACGCCGCCGCCAAACTCAACGCGAACCAACGCAGAGCGACGGATCATTGCGCCATCTACTACTACGCACACCTCTGCATGGTGCAAGAAGCTGCTAGCAACCGCGGCCGCGCGACTGCACAACGCCCCGCAAGCTGGGCGCTCGCCCAAGGAGGTGACTGACCAAGGTCAGTTCGAGCCATTCTGGGTATATTTATATAATGTTTAACGGTGTGTAGCCACCATTGCTCCTGATACGACTTACTGTGTGAAGAGGCTCACTCAAGTTCGCGCCCACTCACACTCCGACCCACGCAGGGGTCCGCACGGACTCGGTTTTAGGTGCAACCGTTGGTCAGAGCAACCCCACCCCCGATGACGCTTTGTTTTCGCGCCGACCCAATGCGTTAGGAGGGCAGCGCCTTTGGGCCACATGGTGGCCCTGATCCCCATGGAGCCTTTTCTTTTGAGTCCTCGGCAGGCGAAAGCCTCCTTTTGGAATAGCCCGTGCGTGTGTATGATATGATATTGCGACGCGCATGGTTGAAATGGTGACCGTGAGCGAGCTCAAAGGATCATGTTTGCCCCCTCTGCTTAAGCACCGCGGCTCTCCAGAAACTTCCTCGCACGACGGGCAATACTGTGCCCATGCAAGAGCGGGTCTGGAGAGGCCGCGGCCGTTGCTGGAGCGGGCACGTCAGTGGGCGCACCACGTACCATTTGGAACGGCTTGGGTCGGTTCCGAAACATGCGACTATTGTCGGCCCTGGCAGGAAAAC
Source organism: Prorocentrum cordatum (assembly GCA_963575745.1). NCBI lineage: Eukaryota > Dinophyceae > Prorocentrales > Prorocentraceae > Prorocentrum > Prorocentrum cordatum. The sequence continues at coordinate 602,857 of CAUYUJ010002091.1, read as the reverse complement.
CAAACTGGAACCTATTGGAACTGGGCCGCCAGGTCTGCAATGCTCTGAGGTTCTCCTCACCTGTCCTACCACTGGCGGCCTTTCACCTTCGCTCTTGCTCAAGCAGTGTCTTTTCATGATGTCGTTTAGCCTTGCGTGCGGCCTTCCACCCACGAAACTCGGAATGAAGGGGCGAAACAACCTCCTCTGTTTCAGCGTCGGTGACCGCAATGCTCTTCTGTGATGTAGGCATATGGCTCTCATCATCACTATCACCGTGTGACGAACTGGCATCCTCCTCCTCCTCCTCCTCTTCCGCCTTCTCCTCCTCTTCCTCCTCTGTCAAGTTCAACTCCTCGTCGTGCTCCTTTGGCGTCTCCTCTCCGCCTCCACCCTCATCGTCTTTGCAGCCCTCCTGGTCCTCAGCCTCCTCAGCCGCCTCGTCGGCGCGCTCCGTCGAAACCCCAGTTGCACCTCGGACATCCTCACCCGCCAGCCCAACAGCCTCCTTCTCGCCGCCGCATGGCGGCCGATCTGGGCGCAGCCAGGGAGACAGCACCCGCTTCTTCACAAAGAGGGGGTCCCTTTGGAACGGGCATGCCAAGAAACGCCGCGCCGAGCAGGCTGCAATCCTAACTCTGACGGGGGGTGGGGGCCTGACGCTCAGCCCATCCAAGGAGAGGAGGCAGAGGCAGGTGGAGGAGGACAATGATGAAGGAGGCGGGGCGTGGGTCGAGGCCGGTTTGAAAAAGGAGGGGGGAGAGGAAAGGAGCAGGACTGTCTGGCTCGCGTTATACGCTTTGCTATACTGTTATGGCTCACGGTCGGGCTCTTCAGGCTCACCTGGGCGCCTCTGACGCTCGAAACCGTCTGCAAACCAGTACTCAGCATCTGCATGCTCTGAAAGGGCTCGCCTTGCCTCAACGCGAGCGTCTCTAGTTAATACGAGGGCGTGCTTGTGCTCCCACGAAGATTCAATGCCTACGCCAGCGGCCAACCAGGCCGCAAGAACACCTAAAGGTCGGCCTTGGGCTTCCCACTGGGGCCCGACCCTTTTAGAACGGATGAGCGTGCGTTGTTTCCTACATTCTTCATGCCTTGTACATACAGCAATCACGAATGCGTGACCGTCTGGTTTCACATAATGCCTGAGAGCACCTCCTGGAACTCGTATGGCTCGCATGGCCTTGCAACGAACACCTGGAATAGGAAACTCGATATCTGCAGGATGTACCTCAGGAGGTGGCGGGGGGTCAGGGTCCACAGCGAGAACTGGCGGGTCTGGGTCATCTCCACCACCGTCAACGGGGGCCTCAAGTAGGTCAAAGTGGTCCTGCTTAGAACTGACATCTGTGGCTGTTAAGAGCTCCCCCCTATCAGTCCCTCTTCTTCTCCTTCCAAAATCCAACCCCTCCCTCCTCCCCCTCCTCCCTTGCTTTTCCCCTGGGTCCCCAAACCACGATGAGACTGGGTTCTTGGCGGCGTGGATTTCGAACAACGCTCGGAACGCAAAGAAACATGAAGCACTGAAGGCGGGCGGGGGGGAATGGGGGTGCACCCGTGAGATGCCCACCCTCGTGTCCTCAACGTCCTTGTCGTCTGCGCTGTCCGATCCAGACTCAGACTGGAACGGGGTTGGCGGAAAGTCCAGGAAGCCATCGAGCGGTTCGGATCCTGGATGATCGGACCCTGGATCAGCCCCATGGCCAGAACACTGGGGCACTGAGCCAGCCTCTTGCTGGTCGCCGCCCCCGCCCTCGCCATCAGAACTGAGACCACTGACAACACGAAGTCCCTCATGATGCTTACCGCCATGGCCACTCTCGTCCCCTGACGAAAAACTACCGAAGATATCGGCTTCCTCCGACGTATCCATTGGGGGCAGGGGCGTTCTTGGAAGCGAATAGTCATCATCATCGCTGTGTTTCTTATGTTTCTTTTGTGTTTTCCTACGCCTCCTCCTGGTTGTGCATTTTTTCCCGCCGAAATCGGGAACCTCGAAGCATTCCACAAGCACGAGCCTGGGGTCGATGCTGGCGACGGGCTCGTCGCCGTCAACAACAATGTACAAGCGAAACGACCACTCGGACGAGTCCCTGAAGATGCTGTGAATCAGGCCCATCATCGTGTAGTAGGTGTCGGTGCCCCGAAGCTTCAAGTAGCCGCGGGCGTCCATGGAGTGCTCTGGCCACTCCAACACCCTGCACCAGAACTTCACAGGCGACCAATTCATGAAAGAAACATGCACAAAAATATCGACATCATCTGGAACGACACGCTCACCATCAACATCTGAACCTTCACAGTCGGACTGGTGCGAAGACTGCAACCTCACCACAATATTGCCATCATCAATGTTAGATTTAGAGCTCTTTGTTGGAAAACTCCGACTGGTCTTCTGACACAGCCAAAGCTTGAAAGCCCATTTGTCATCACCGTCTTCACCGCATAAGCAAACACCTGCATACTGGCAGCTCCACTTCTCATGGGGAGGCCGCTTGGGTGGATCTGGAATCGGTGGCTGGTCAGCGTGAACGACAACATCATGCAAACAAGTGTCCCATTCAGTTGCCAAAGACTCGAAGAGCTTCCTGTTGGTCTCCATCATGCTATCCACGAGTCGAGGAACGTACTTGGCTGCAGCAAAGAACCACGTAGACATGCACTCCTGCTTGGTAAAAGCCTGGCACTTCAAATCGCTAGCCATGTCGGCGAGACCTGGGAGAGCCTCTCGAATTGCTTTGTGGCTGCTCTCGCCGGCAGCGTCGCGAAGGCCCTTTAGAGAAGATGCAACTTCATGGTCTGCTTCTCTCTGTGCTGCGCGAAGGGCACCAGCATCAAATCTCAAACTCGCGAACGTCGATGCCAAAGCGCTCGAACTTGGAACGAGGTCGGTGGACTCGCCACTGGCAGCTGCAGACGTAGAGGCAGGTGTATCTAGGAGCGCCTGACCACGACGTTGTTTAGAATCCCTGGCAACACCTCTGTCGATATCCAATGGTCTCTTGCCGAAACTGCGACCCCCAAGCCGGTGTCTCAGGGTTGCCGCTCGAGCCTCTTGAAGCATGTTTGCAAGATCATATTGTGACGGGGCCCTATAATCAGCAGCAAGTGCTCTTGCATCAAATCGGTGCGAACCTCGGGACCTCATGCTGATGAAAAGCCTCCAGAGACCTCCTCCTCCACGACGCGATCGCGGTCCAGGCTGGGGCTTGCACTCTGCCCTCGCCTTAAGGATCTTCTTCTTGGTCTTCAAGCTTCTTCGACGTTCGCTGCGAGGCTTCCTCCAACCAGGTGGCGTACTCCAATGGCGACTTCTAGAACGAAGTTTCGCAATGAGCCTGTGACCGCTGAGCTTCGACAGCGAAGGCAAGATGACGTGCGTGCTCATGACGTCCGACACGTGCTTGATGCCTGCATTGCCGTTCTCGAGCTGCACGGTATCTAACTGAACTAAAATCGCGATCATCGTCAGCTCAGCCAAAGCGAACTCGCCATCCACGTTGTCGATGCCGTAGTAATCTAAGAAGCTCGAGGTGAATTCGCCCATGCTGCTCCTGCACGCGGCCCTCAACTGACATTTAGTTCTCTCAGGGTCAACTAACAACATGAAAAGTCTGAACGGGAAGGTCTCATGCATTACCTTTAGCTCTGTGAACAACGCAGCCTGTCTCGATAGAAGTCTGAAGACCATATTCGAAAGGGCGAGGGCCCTCTGCGCTGGTGGAAGACAATCAAAGAGAGCGGCACGCCCGTGCAAGGTCTTGATCTCTTCCAGCGCCGTGTTCTCCAGAGTACATCGCGCGGCAACCAACAACGGCCAATCACAGGCAAGGGCAATAGGCGCGTCGCTGGATTTGATGGCCTTCAACGCCATCAGGGTCTTCCACTTGTCGCCAGACTGCTGAAGCCTCGCATGCATGTAGTGCATCATGGGGTCCGAAGCGAAACTGATCCCAAGAAGCCTATCAGCAGGAAAGGTCATCATCCACGCGTGCGCCTTGTCTCTCTGCCCTTTGTTCTCCTTCGCCGCGACGCTGGCTGCCGCAACTGCGGGATCGAGAGGCAACGGGTCTCCTCGGCCATCTCCAGCAGGCACTTCGGGCTCAGGGGCATCCAGGTCATCGAGGCCGCCGTCCTCCAAGGCACCAGCAACGAGACTATCTCCAACTGCAACCAGGTGCTCGTGCGGAGGTCGCGCGGCGCCCGCCGCCAGGCGCTCGCCCATGTCCAGCCGATATTGGACGAATCACTCCGCGTGAAGGTTGCGAAGGCAGCATGGGACCCCATGGTCAGCCATGGTCTTGTCCAGGCCAGTCCAGCGATTGCGAGGGAACTCGAACGGAGCATGTGCGTACAGCAATGGAAGTAACACGTCAGCCAGCATATCTGAAACCTGCTCCACGGTCTCGTCGCCCATCCTCTTCCGCGCGTAGTCGCCGCGAACCCGCCAATCTCCAGGTGCCATCTTCAGCAGCGTTGCTCGCCTATCTCGGTGCTCTGGGGCGGCCCCGTAAAACACATCAAGAACAAACTCTTTGTACTGCTTTGCGGCATCATCCAACAACACATCGTCATATATGGTCACCATCTGCTGGATGCACGTCTTGGCCGATTCCCTGAACCTCAACATCATACAGAAATTGTTCAGTGCGTAGGTCGTGTTGACCATGCCAGTGATATCGCGCGCTACTCGTGGAAACTGCATTACTTTCGTGTGCATGTTGGGTGTGAAGTGAACCTCACAATGAAAGTGCAAGTTCGACCAGGACGCCCGATCCACCATCACGCCTTTCTCGGCCCTGTCGTTGCACGCAGCACCATCAGTATCTGAAACCCGAACTTTTCGTTTGAAAGTGTCTCTGGCAATCGATCCAGGGTCGAGCCGTCTGATGCACGCCAAGAGGGCTTCTGCAGTCGACCTGTCCACAGCCAACAGCAGGGTGCTGAGATGGCCAATCAAGTGATGGATGACGCCAGCCGATTTGAACACTAATCCAACAACGTTCGCTGCGTGCTGAACCTTTGTGAAGCCATATGTGGTGTTAGCTTTCCTGTGAGACTGCAGTTCGCCAACGAGCGTACTGATAATCGCCAACTCTGCACTGGATGATGCCGACTGCGGGGCTGATTTGGCGAACGATCTGGAGAAGTTCCTGGCCAGCAGTTTCAAGTCCACGCCGTCGTACGTCCCGTAGTCTATGTACGCCACCAACTCGACGCCAGGAGCTGCGGTGATACACGATTCTATCGCGTGCCAGCTCCGCCGCTCCATGTGCCAACAGCATGAAGACGTGACCGACGACAGCGCTCGCACGTCGCAACGTGGGAGGTCGACAGCAGTCGCCGCGGCGGCAATCGACGTGACGTGCTGCGGGTCCTCGTTCAGCAACGAACTCATGATCACGTGGCCAGCTGGACCGACGTCATGGCCTGCATCTGGCGCCAACCTCGCCAGCTGCACTGCGATCTGGTCGGGCAGTGGCGCCCTGGACATGTCCACCAGCGGCGTCGGCGGCGCAGCAACGTCAACGACGTGCTCGCCAGCTGGAGGGAGCTCATCGGGCTCTCCGTCGCTGCTCACGCCACAGAGCTCCTCGGGCGCTGCCTGCGGTCACTCAATGCGAGCGCTCAGCGTTTCCATCGGCAGTCGGAGCCTTGACGCTCGGGCCTGCGCCCAAGCCTCAAGCCTCCGACCGCAATGGAATCGCTGAGGTCAGGCATTGAGTGACAGTTCCTCGAGGGCAGCCAGCGCTCCAGCCAGCTGGTCAGCACCCTCGGCGCCGTCGGCACCCTCGGCGCCGATGCCCTCCAGCGCCTGGCCCAGGCTGTCGGCGCCATCGGCGCCGCCGCCTGCGGCGATAGCGGCCAATGCCGCGCCGATGGAGCCAGGCTCCATCACGCGGGCCAGCCGACACCCCTGGCAGGACTGAACCTGCCAAGGGCTGCGCCAAAATGGCTGCGGAGGAGGGGGAGGATGGGGAGGTGGTGGGGGATCTGGTTCAAAGGCGGGGGGGAACGCCTTCTCGTTCTTTGGTTTCACGGTTCGTTTGGCCCATGGCCCCATTCGCTATTCTGCAATGAAGCTAGTGGCCCGTGGCCTTCCCGTGGCAATCGCCACCATGACCAATGCAATACAATGCACTGCAATGCGTTGCCTCTGAGGGGGACCTTGGCCTACCCAGTAATACTACGAGGTCCTGCCCCCCAACAAAACAACACGAGACAAGGTCTAACGATCAATGCCGTTCATCGTACTCCCCCTCCTCCCCTTTCTCCTCATTCGCTGTCCCATGCAACGCACGCGTGCATGTTATTTCATTGTCAATTCCATTGTTTTTACGATACGATTTGTACTGTGACCGCGGAACGAAAACAAGACGATTTGGGAAATCGGCGTTTGAGGCTGCAGAACGACCCGCGGGTAAAAAACATGACGGTTTGCAATACGACCTGGTCAACCTTGCGGAACGACTTGCGGAACGCCTGCGGGTAAAAAACAGAACGAATCCCGACCCCCCTCCTGTAGCAGACAACGCCGACTCGGCCTTCCTCCTCCCTCCTCCTCTCCTCCTCCTCCTCTCCCTCCTCCTCCTCCTCCTCCCTCCTCCTCCTCCTCCTCCTCCTCCTCCTCCTCCTCCTCCCTCCTCCTCCTCTCCTCATCATCATCATCATCATCATCATCATCATCATCATCATCATCCATCATCAGCATCAGCATCAGCATCATCATCAGCATCATCATCATCATCATCATCATCATCATCATCATCATCATCATCATCATCAGCCTCATCATCATCATCCTCCTCCTCCTCTCCTCCTCATCCTTCTCCCCCCCACTTCTCCTCCTCCTCCTTCCTCCTCCTCCTCCTCCTCCTCCTCCTCCTCCTCCTCCCCCTCCTCCTCCTCCTCCTCCTCCTCCTCCTCCTCCTCCCCCTCCTCCTCCACCCCCCGTAACCCTCTCCCCTGGCCGTGGCGGCCAGGACGGGGGCCCAGCCCACGGCGGAGGGCCCGCCAGGCCCCAGCGCCACCCTGAGGGGGGCCACTCGGCAGGTGGGGATGCCTTGGTCGAGGAAGCGGGCCCTGAACCCAGGCATGATCGCGCCGTAAAAAATGCAGGACGGAGGTTCTTCGCCCTTTTCGACCTCTGAAAGAGCGTGTTCTACCGCTGCTGGCGGAAAACCGGGGGGGGTCACTACCGGTTCGAACCCCTCCCCCCCCCCCATAGCTCATCATGAAAAGGGGGGGGGGGTCACTACCGGTTCGAACCCCCCCCCCCCCTCGAAAACCGAGTGGGGGTGCGGACAGAGGTGGGGACGGTGTTGGTGGGACAGTGGTGAGGGGACAGCGGGACAGTGGTGGGGACAGTGGGACAGTGGGACAGTAGAGGGCCGGTAGTGGTGGGGACAGTGGTGGGGACAATGGTGGGAACAGGGGGGACAGTGGACAGTGGTGGGACGGTGGTGGTGGGGACAGTGGTGTGGGGACAGTGGGAATGAGGTGGAAACAGTGGGACAGTGGAGGGTACAATGGTGGTGGAGACAGTGGTGAAGGCGGTGGCGAGGACGGCGGTGGGACAATGGGACAGAGGTACAGTGGGGACAGTGGTGGGGACAGTGGGGACAGTGGTGGGAACAGTGGGACAGCTCAGTGGGACAGCGGCGGAGTCAGTGGGACAGTGGGGACAGTGGGGATAGTCGGGCAGTGGTTGGGGCCGTGGAGACAGTGGGGAGAGTGGAAAGCGTGGTGGGAACAGTGGTGGGGACAGTGGGGACAGTGCGACAGTGGTGGGGGCACTGGTGGGGACACAGTGGGGACAGTGGTGGTGAGGACAGTGGTGCTGGGAACAACAGTGGAGGATGTGATGCGGACGGTGGTAGGGACCGGGAGTCGTTTGCTGGCGGTGAGTGGGGGGGTGGGGAGGGGTTCGAACCGGTAGTGATCCCCCTCCGGTTTTCGAGGGGGGGGGGGGTCGAACCGGTAGTGACCCCCCCCGGTTTTCCGGATCCGGAGGGGGGGGGGGGGGTTGGGGGGGGAGGGGTTCGAACCGGTAGTGACCCCCCCTAGTTTTCGAGGGGGAGGGGGGGGGAAGGGGTTAGGGGAGGGGGGGGGTTTTGCCGGGGGAGGGGTGGGGGGGGGGGAGGGGTTCTAGCAGGGGGGGGGATTTTCGGAGGGGGGGGGGGGGGGCGACCCCCGGGCTCCGGAGGAAAAGGTTGGCAATTTTCCACAGTAAAGCGGCGGTGGATCACGCTCTCTCCGACCTCTGGAGGCCCTCGCCGGGCCCCGGGACCGTCAGAAAACGACTTAGGATGGAAAATCCGTCCGGGGGAAAGGGTCGGGACTTCCGGGGACCGCGCACTGAAAATATCAAGACGTCGCATGTCTGGGAAGCCCTGGCGTTGTAAGGCGCATCTTCGCTCAGTTTCTGCGCCCTGGGGTCCTCGTTTCGGTGCACTGGGGTCCTCGCAGGCCGATGCCTCTCGAGTGGTGCCGCAGCAGGACGGCGTGCAGGGCTCGGGACCTGACTTCCTGCGATGTGACACTTCCCTCGCGACGTCGGCTCCCAAGGAAGTGGCGCTCTCCTGCCACTCTCCCTGTCCTGTCCTCTGCGCGACCCTGGCGTGCACGGTTTCCCCCGGGGCCGTAGGCGACCCGAGGAGGAGGAGAAGGAGGAGGAGGAGGAGAAGAAGGAGGAGGAGGAGGAGGAAGGGGGAGGAGGAGGAGGAGGAGGAGGAGGAGGAGGAGGAGGAGGAGGAGGAGGAGGAGGAGGAGGAGGCGGAGGAGGAGGAGGAGGAGGAGGAGGAGGAGGAAGAGGAGGAAGAGCGAACGTCGCTCCAGAGGAAGAGTCGCCTACCTACCCGTGCGTGCACGTGCAGTATCAGGGCAACAAAGTACGTACTGTGGCCCAGAACCAGGATGCGCTGAAGGGATAGCGTGCCACTGGTGCGTCAGGCAAAGCCTCAAGACCGACCAAACGAGCGAGTCATCGGGGGTCGAGGCGTGGCCCCAAAGGGACCCAAAACAAAGCTTCAGACTTACAGAGTTAGAACAAAAATCCCTAGGAAAACAGGCGGACCACCACGGGCGCCGACACCTCAAATATTGTGACATATTGTCAGATTCATTCTCACCCCCAAGCTTACAGAGGGCCGGGCGACTATTAGTGACATGCATTCTGGCCACTGTGGGCCATGCGCCGCGCATTACTTTGATCACCACCCACCTCACCCCCATCCCTCTATTGCGAAGGACGCATTTAAGCGCCTCCCATCTCTGCGCCAACACACATGTGGCGGGCACAAGGGCGTGCCACGCAGCCGACCTTTTCTTCCTCTCACGATGGTGCTGCGCCAGCCAGGCAGCCTCCGTCGCCAACGTCCGCCTCTTCGCGGCGCACAGACAGGCCACCGTCCGATGCCCGTTCCTGGGCCTGCTGGTCAACGTGCAGCTCATCAGTGCGTCCCTGAGGTGGCGAGCAGGCCCTCGACGATCCTGCCGCCACGACGAGGTGAAGAGGTCCGTCGGCAGGTCCGCCAGCCTGCCCAGCGCCACGCCCCACACGTCGTAGCCGAAGCTCTCAACGCCCTCGAGGAAGGCGAGCCACTCACTCGGCAGCTTGCACGCCGCCCTCATCCACGCCGTCGCCGCCGAGTCGAAGAGGGAGAGCGGCGCCGTGACGCCCGAGGAGGGGCCCATCGACAGGAGGTAGTCCTTCCTGTCCGACTTCGTCGGCACGCACGGCGGCGCGTGCAGCAGGTCCCGCACCTTGCCTCCGCGCACCTCGGGGATCGGGGGCATCATGGCCACGACTAGCAGGCACGGGATCTCCAGCCCCTTGTACGCACGTGCCACTGCATCATTGTGTAGGGCGTTGGCTCCAAGCGCTCTCATCCTCGCCGCATACTTGGACAAAGAGTCGTGCCACAGTCTGTCGAGGTCTGCGCCTGGCACCAGCCAGCAGCCCAGGTACTTCGTCATGGAGTCGACCGAGCAGCCCAACCAGCCAGCAGTGCTCACCCCGAACGCGCTCTTCACGACGATCATGCTCGCCTCCGAGATCGGCGCCCACAGCGGCACCAGGAAGCACTTGGCCAAGTAGTGCTCCAGGCACGTCAGCTTCTGCCTGTCATGTCCAGGGGCCCCATCACGACCTCGTTGAGCTGCCCGTAGTAGATCCTCCTTGCTGTGGGCAAAGTCCTCGCGCGTGCTGGCGGGCGCTTGCCATCGCACGATGTACTCCCTGGCCGCCCCCTCGTCGAAATCTTTCTTCCTGAAGATGTGGCCCCAGTACTCACGCACTGCAGCCAGCATGGCGTCAGCATTCTTCATCGTGACATCGAATGACCGCACGGAGACGCTCTCCAGCTCAGGTGGTGCAGGGAGCTCTTCCATACCCCGCACCTTGACGCCGCTCAGCTGCCAGGCGGGCAGCTTGCGGAGCCACAGCTGGGCCTTCTTCACTATGTTGCCCTGCTCCCGCTTCCAGTACTCGCCCTCCAGCGCCTGCACCGTCGCCCAGGCGCAACGGACCCGTCTCGCAGTGCCTTTACGCCGCACATCCAGCATACGTTCCATGGTGGAGCATGCGACTTCTCCGAAAACCAGAGTGCCGTTCGCCAGCACCTTGCCATCTTGGATGCGCAGGTGCCTCCGAGCCAAAGGAGAGAACTTGATCAGCAAGGGCGCCGTGGTGCCATCGTTCGACCAGGCCGTCTTGGCCACCGAGCGCGTCACCATGGCGAAGAGCTCCGCGCCCTGCGAGACATTCTGCAGTTCCGCGAGCGCAATCATGCGGTCCCTCGTGGCCTTCGCCGCTGAGACCAGGGGCCGCTTGGCAGCAGCCCCCTCCTCTTGAACGTCTCCGTCAGCTCCCCGCCAACGAGGCAAATCCGTCGGCATGCGATAGTAGCGTCGATCCTCCATTGGGTGGGTGAAGTCGCCGCCCACATCGCAGAGCTCCTGCAACGGGGACCTGCGCACCTCCCTCATTGCTCTCCTCCAGGTTGCCGCCACTCTCGACTTGTCCTCCCCGCTGCGATCGTGGTTGTGCACGTTGATGAGAGTGACTCCGCCACGACCCCCTTCAGTCTCTGCAGGCAAGTGTGTGACCGAGTCGGGCTTCCACGCCATCACCCAGACCTTCATCATTAATATTCGCTCAGGGCCCAGCTCCGAGGTCGACGAATCTGGGTGCCACGATGGTTGCATCTCCTCCCCATCATACTGCTCCAATGATGGGATCAGCATGGCCACACCTTCGCCACATCCCTCGCGAAGCGCAGAGAAGTGGAGCTTGAAGGGGTATATCTGTGAGCGCACGAGCGCCTCCAACATGCCCACCGCGTCATGCGTCTCCTGCATCATGCTTAAATACTTCTTTGCCATATACGACCACAAGGTTGCAAGCTTGCATCGCCTACGAGGAGGATCCCGTAGTAGCAAACCACGCGCAACCCACGGTATGACCTTCAGGGGGCTGTTGAATACTTCCTTGTAATGGTACTGCCACAGGCGCCACCACGCCGAGCGAGTGTTAGGGACACCACTGTACCTCTCTGGTGCCACTGCCGACCATGCGATTGAACACCTCCTGCACCTTGCTTTTGTCGATGCCCAGGTTCGCCACCATCGGATTGTTCCATCGCAGCTCCGTCGGGGCATCCTCTTCCGAGACCACGATACTGGCCACCTCCACATTGTCAAACTTGACCTCCCCCTTCGCTTTGTTCGACCACCAGCGCCCAGCTCCTCCACGCACTTCCTCCAGAGCTTGGCCAAGGCGCTTGGTGTGGAGCTCCACCCGCAACGCCCGCTTGGACTTGTCCGCGTTGATGTACATCTTGTGCCCCCCTGCCGTGAAGCTCCTCCACCCACCCGGCATGCGGAGGTGCGTGACCAACCTCTTGGCGCGTTCGTAGCCCACCACACCGCCCGTGAGCTCCAGCACGAAGTGTTTCCCAGACGGGAGGGAGTGCAGCGAGTACTGACCGCTCGACACCGTGGCAGCCTTGAACCATTCCTCGAGGCCGCAGATAATC
>CAUYUJ010002091.1:563337-580837 GCA_963575745.1 Prorocentrum cordatum | reverse complement strand
CTACTACTACTACTACTACCACCAGTAGTACCACCACTACTACTAGTAATTCCGCGATCACTACCAATTCTGCCATCACGAATTCAGACCTTGATGTTGATACGGATGCTGATGTGCAAACTCGGAGGCTACGACGTCCCAAGATTCTGGAGCTGACAGTCTACGTACTAAACCCTAGAATCATATAGAACTCTGACAGGTAAGCCGACTTCGAATTCTAGTACCGATGCAGAGATTAAGACTCATACCGACAATCCCGTGGCCTCCTGTGGCAACGGGAGGCGAGGGGAGGCCACGACGCACGACTGATTCAGAATCTGTATAGAACGCTTCCAAACAAGCTGCTTAGGGAAATATGCGAACACCTGGAGATTTCGTCTGATTTGCTCGAAATCTCATTGGACACAGTGGGCGCTGACAAAGATATACTCTTCTCCATGGAACACCCTCACTACACATGCACAATGCACAAGTGCACCAGACAATCGGCAGATCGACACCGAGTTGCGGGACAGATGGGCTCCTCGCAATGCGGCTGGCACAGGCACGAGCCACGCAGCCCATGTGCTGTGAGCAAGCAGTGAATGATACCCGAGCTCTTGCGCGCAAGAAAGGGCACCTGGCCCCGCCAGCTCCAGCCACTCCTGGAGACCACTCTCCCGCACGCGCTTGGCCGCCAGCTCACCGCCTGGCCACCGTCCAGGACAGCACTGGCCAGCCGCGCTCCTCCGCCACGGCCACCAGCTCGGCGGAGCGCGGGTTGACGCAGTGGGGCCGGCCGGCCCGCAGCAGGACGGGGAGGTCCGAGAGGCTGTCGCCGTAGAAGGCGGCATCGGCGAGGCGCGCGCCGCGCTCCCTGCAGTACGCTTCCGCGCCCGCCAGCTTCGCTTCCTTGATGGCCAGCGGGCCGCGGCGTTGGCCGGTGTAGAGGCCATCGCTGCCCAGCTCCAGCTCCGAGCAGACGAGGGAGTCGAAGCCGAAGTGCTCGCTGACGGGCAGCACGATGGGTCGAAAGGAGCCGGAGAGCAGCACCTGGAGCCAGCTGCAAACGCAACGCAGCTCTCAGGGAAGAGAAATGCAAACGAAATGGCAGCTGGAAGAACAGTTGCATCAGTCCTGACGGCGCCAGGAAGCGCAGAGCATAACGTAAGTCATGAGCCCTCTTGGGTCACCCCATGGAAATCCTCTCGGGGCTCGGTGGGCCATCTTGGGGTTCAACAGCTGCTTTCAGCTGCCAGACTTCTTTCGGCTTGATATGAAGGGGAACTGGGACACACAAATAAATAGACACAAGTAACCATATTCCAAATATTTTCCCATACTTTCTGGGATTATGTCTTCCCCCACTTCCCATATTTTCGAATATATTCTGGGGAATCGACGATTCATTGTGTCTGTGTGTTTTCTGCCTCCTGAATATAGCTGGGCACGTGGAGGACGGCTGTCGACATGCACCCGCCGTGCTCCCCTCGCCTCTGCCTGCCGCGGCCATTTTTTAGCTCGAGGGCTCCTGAGCACACTGGTGAACTTAGCTGCCTCGATACGCAACACGCAACACGTATCGTAATGATACGGAGCTCAACACGTAGGCCGAAAAAGTAGGTCCGACGCGATACGCTCGCCAAAACGTGGTCCAGTACGTGGAGCCGACACGCAACGTATTGACACGGACGTCCTGAACACGGGACGTATTGCGTTGCAGAACGGGCGCATCGAGGCAACTAAGCTGGTGATCGCAGCCAGGGTCAGCCAGAGGGGTCAGCCAGAGGGGGCCTTCGCGGGATCCTGCAGCATCAGGTGCCCCGGCTGACCCCCGTCTGCATTGGCCCCGGCCTCGAGGCTCCCGAAAAGGAACCCATGGGGCCTGGAGGCCGGTGGAACTCCGACCGTGGACCGGCCACGGAAACCACCGCCGCCCTCGTCAGATATGAGGGACCCTCCGGGGTCCGAAGCCTCCTGGGCACATCCCTCGACGACCGCCCCCCACCTGTTGAGCAGGGACCGACCGTCCTGGCATTCCTATAGTTCTACCACGAAATGCTCTAAAAACAAAAACAATGTTCTTAGAACATAAACCCGATGTGATACATCAAGACAGTCCCAGCCAGAAATGTTCTAAGAACATTTCGTGGGAACCACAATGGGTTCTTAGAACATTGTCTGGTAGGGCTATAGGCACGCCAAGACGCTTCGCCACTGCTTGAACCTGGAGGCTCCCGCCCCCTCTGCTCCGCCTCCCCCCCTCGTCCACCGTCCCTTCCCCGGCCGTGGTCCCCGCCCCCTCCTCTCGCGGACGTCCTCTGCTCGGTCCTCGCGGCGCCCTCCGCCCTCGCCGTCCTCCGCTGCCCGTGCTCCTCCCTGCCGCCGCCCTCCGGTCAGCCACCTCACCTCCCCCGCCGGCCTCCTCTGGCTCCCCCCTCTCTCCTATCTATCTCTGCTCCGTCCACCCTCCTCCATCTTGCATCCTGCCTCATCCCGCCGACCTCCTTCCTTGCTTGCATCCTCTCCGTCTGCTCTACTCCTCCTTGCCCTCGGACCTTTCCTCTCATCACATTATTCACCCCATTCCTGCCTCCTCCCGCCTCCATCATGGACCTATCCTTCTCCATCCTGTGAACCCGTGCAACTCCTTATAAACTACGTCAAGAGTGCTAGGCTCGCTCTCGAAAGCTGGAGGTCAAGTACGTGGGTCAAACGTCGAAAGGGGACGCTCCGAAAGGTGCTCTCCGCACCTTGTGATCATACCGCGCCAACTCTTCCGGAACCTGAGAAAAGAGCTTGTCCACGAGACGCGACTGGAAACACTCGCGCGAGATACGAGATACGTCCTCTGGCATCTGCCCAACAAAGTCTCGCAGGAGGAAGGCGGTGTACTCCTCTACCGGAGTCCTGCCTTGGTCATGCAAGTCCATAAAATGTGCTGCTCGCTCACGGTCTCCTTCGGGTGCCACTCCGCGATCGATCAGCATGGCCTTCCACTCAAGCTCGCAGTCTGTTCCCAGGACGGTGTAGTCGCAATCGAAGAAGGCAATGCTTGCCCGGCAACGTGCCGATGCTCGTCGGAACACGTCCCGTCCGAATCCCGAGCCGGCCAACCTGGAACGCGCTGCCACGGCGCCTCGACCATACAGCAGCCTCGGCGCCAGGCGCAGCCCTAAAAACATGCGACCAGTCAGTGGGAGCGGCCCGATGAGAAGAGGCTGCGCCGAGCGGCTACGGAGCGTGCAATGAGCGACGCGGAGCTCTCTGACACGCTTGGCCCGATGACGGCGGGGGTCGTGAGTATTGCTCCGAGCTGGCCGAGTCCCTGGAGAAGAAAAACTGCTTTGGGGGGTGGTGAGGGGGATCCTCCTCCCTCCTCCTCCTCCTCCTCCTCCTCCTCCTCTCCTCCTCCTCCTCCTCCTCCTCCTCCTCCTCCTCCTCCTCCTCCTCCTCCTCCTCCCTCCTCCTCCCCCTCCTCCTGGAGGAGCACGGACGCGCTCTGGCTCCTCCTGCTCCTCCTCTTCCTTCGCCCTGTTTGGCAACACCAGGAGCGGCTCGGGAAACGCGGCAAGAGCACGATGGTCTACCAGAAAGCGCGAGGGGGGCCCGCAGAACTGCGTCACTGGCTCAGCATATGCTTTGCCCGTATGCGCACCCCTGCTTAGAGTAAGGAGAAGTCCACGCTAAGAATATGGTCTTCAATCCAAGCGTTTTCTGAAACGGTAGTCCAGCAGATTTCCTAAAATGATACGAAGATGAAGCTCCCAGAAAACGCCCAGAGTCCAATCTGGTCTTCTGCAACGGAACTGAAAGTCCATGAAAAATAAGTTCCCCAATCCGTGCTTACACTGAAGGGGTCCTCGCGGACATTCCCCACTCAGTGTTCCCACTGAAGGGGTCCTAGCGGACATCGAAGAGATTGGCGAAAGTAGCGAAACCGATTTCGGTGGGCGGCTCTCGGTGGGCGGCTTTCGGTAGGCGCCTGCTCAAGAGATTGGCGAAATTAGCCCGCCGAATTTGGTGGGCGGCTCTCTGTGGGCGGCTGTCGGTGGGCGCCCCTTCTCTCCTTTCCTCTCTCGTGGTATCTTTCCATATCAGGGCTGTCGATGGGCGCTCTGTCTCTCTCTCTCTCTCTCCCTCTCTCTGTATTTATATTTCTCTCTCTCTCTCTCTCGCTCTCTCTCCCTCCTTTGGTGGTAGTTCATCTCAATATCACTCTTTCGTATTTCCCGGTGCGCAATACATTATCTCATCCTTATGTATGATTATTACCCGTGTTATGTAGGCTCTCTCTCTCTCTCATTCCCCTCTCTCGCTTTCTAGGTCGTTCTCTATATCTGCCTCACTCTTTGATGCACACTACACTATATAATCGTTGTGTATGATGTTTGTTGTCAGTGTTCTTCAACCTCTCTCTCTCTCTCTTTCTTCTTCTTCTTCTTTCTATATCTCTCTCTCTCTCTCTCTCTCTCTCCCTCTTCTCTCTCTCTCTCTCTCGATATTTGTTATACCTGTCTCACTCTTTCGGGTACCTCTGGAGGCCCGCCTGGGTCATCTGACGTCCCTCGTGCGCCGTCCTGGGGCGATCTTGGAAACCTCCTTAGCCATTTTGCGCCGACGGATGTCCGAAACGGCGAGGGTGCCACAACCCTTCCAATGCGAAAAGGCAATCAATGCGTTAGCTTCTTAGGGCCCTCTTGCGAAACTGACGCCCCGTATGGTGCTTGCAAAACTTTCGGATAATCCACTGATTGGGTTTTCTTCGGTGTAATAGAAGAGATTGGCGAAACTAGCGAAACCGATTTCGGTGGGCGGCTCTCGGCGGGCGGCTTTCGGTCGGCGCCTACTCAAGAGATCGGCGAAAGTAGCCGGCTGATTTCGGTGGGCGGCTCTCGGTGGGCGGTTGTCGGTGGGCGCTTCCTCTCTCTCACTCTCTCTTTGTATTTGTTATTTTGCGTTCTCGTTCGCTGTCTCTTTCCCGTTCTCTTTCTTTCTGTTTTTGTTTTGTCTCTCTCTCTCTCTCTCTCTCTCTCTCTCTTGGTAAATTTGTATATAACAATCTGAATATGTCGTGTCTTCCCGATACGCAATGCATTATCGAATCGTTGTGTCTGACTGATTATCCGTGTTAAGCAATATCTCTCTCTCTCTCTCTCTTTCTTTCAATCCCCCCTCTCTCTCTTGGATTTCCTCTCTGTATATGTCTCACTAGTTGAGGCGCAGTGCATCCTCTAATCGTTACGTATGGTGTTTTTTTCCCCCGCGGTGTGCAAGCCCTCTCTCTCGTTCCCCTCTCTCTCTCTCGTGGTATTTCTGTAATACTTGCCTCACACTTTCGGGTCGTCTGGAGATCTTCGTGCGCCGTCATGGGGCAGTGGTGGAAACCTCCTAAGCTTAGTCGGGCCTGTCCCCCTTACACGGGGATTTTGGACGAAACATCAAAAAATGCTCAAACAATGTTCGAAAGATGCCCCAAAATACTAACAAAATTGTTCCCTGACTATTTTTTGACTATTTTTGAATAATCCCCCTGTAGAGGGACAGGCCCGACTTCATCCTAAACCAACTTGAGCCGACGGATGCCCGAAACGGCGAGGGTGCCCCAACCCTTCCAACGCGCAGGGGCAATCAATGCGTTGGCTTCCAGGGGCCCTCTTGCGAAACTGCGGCAGGGCGTGGTTCTTGCAAACTTTGGGACCATCCACCGAATGTTTTTGGTTCTCCGGTGTACTGGTGTCACGTGTTAACTGAAGTTCCTCATGGGTGTAAATATCAGTCTGCGCATGGTCCACCGCTGCTAATATAGTGCCATCATCGCCAGACATTCGGAGCCCTACGCATCATGATCAAACAGACATTCGCAAAACGAGGCAAACAGACAAGTGTTATGATTGGCGACGCGAAGGAACCGCCAACTCGACCTGGCATCCAAACGCCAGGCCGCACCCTGCCCTCTCATGATACTTCTATGTCTGATGAAGGCGTACATTTGAGGAAGAAAGAAGAGGTGAGCGAGAAGCGCTGCATATGAGAATTGCCCCACGCGTCAATCTTACCAGAGCGAGAAATCAAACAAAGGATTCAAGTTTTCGTGCTACCTTCGAACTCGTCCTTGCTTTCCCGCCGTCCTCGACGTGTCTCGTGCCTCACGGAGCCCGTCGCGCGTCTTGCGATGGCGGCGCTTCCCCGGCGACGACTTGCCCCAGTCCTCGGGCAGTGCGGACCCCATCTGCCACTCCACCATCCACATACGATCCTCCTCCACTTTCTCCGCTTGTTCCACCTCTTCCTCCTCATCCCGTCCCTCCTCCTCCTCCTCCTCCTCCTCCTCATCCTGCTTCCCCTCCTCGTCCGTCTGATCTTCCTCCTCATTCTCCCCATCCGCCTTTGCTGCTGCTACTGCAGCTCGTGCTCCAGCTCTCGCTCTGGCTTGCCCTCAACTCTAACCTTCCACCGAGTGCTGCACAGTCCTCCGAACAGCCAGCGGTACCCTCAGCCCCTTAGCTGTGGAAGCGTTAGAGGAGAGGGCGGAGGAGGGGGAGGGGGGGAAGACAAGCTAGGTGCGCTCGCGTCATATCTGACGTCCTACCCCTCCCTCCCATCCCTTACCATGGCGCTGATTTTCTCTATCCGCGGACGCGTGTCGTAGCGGACCTGTGGCTCCGCCCGCGCGTGCGTAGTGGGTGGTGGTGCGGTGCGTGCGTGCGTGCGTGCGTGTGCGTGTGTGCGTGGTTGTCGTGGTGGTGGTGGTGGTGGTGGTGGTGGTGGTGGTGTGGTGGTGGTGGTGGTGGTGGTGGTGGTGGTGTGGTGGTGGTGGTGGTGGTGGTGGTGGTGGTGGTGGTGGTGGTGGTGGTGGTGGGTGGTGGTGGTGGTGGTGGTGGTGGTGGTGGTGGTGGTGGTGGTGGTGGTGGTGGTGCGGCGGCGCGGTGGTGGCGGGCGGATGGGCGCGCGAGAAAGAGGCCCGCGCTGGGGCGAGAACGCCATCCTGAACGACGGAGGCCAACCACCGATCCGAAAATGAGGCCCACGCTGCAGCGGGAGCACGATTCGGAACGATTCGGGAGCAGAAATGAGGCCGGCGCCTCAGCGAGAGCAGCATTTTGGGAAAAAAACGCGGGCGAAAACCCGTTTCCCGGGAATCCTGTGTAAAAAACAATACGCGGGGGGGGGGGTCGGATATCTTCGGGACGCCATCAGGGGAAGAGGGAGAGTATTTTCATATTGTGCAATTGTGGAGGATGAGCTTGCGGATTGGGTGAAGGATGGAGATGTCGTGAAAAAGGAGGGGGGTGGCGAGGACGATGCGGGGGAAGCGGAACGGGAGCAGAGAAGAAAGACACGGATGCGGAGGAAGTGGAGCAGCAGGAGGATGAGGAAAAGAGATGAAGAGGAGACGGATGAAGACCAAGGAATCGGTCCCTGGACCCCTCCCCAGGACCAGACGCACAGGTTTCCAGAGATGCACCCAGTCGTGGCGACGATGGCCCCCCCACGAAGGCCAACTGCCGTTGGCTACGGCCGGGAACTTTTGCTCCGCGTGCCGCGGCGACGGCCCCGGCGACACGCTGTGCCATGCGAGCGGATAACGTGCCGCTCCGCTCCGCGGGGTGGGAGGCTCGGAAAAGGCTCGGGACGTTGGCGCCTCGGGACGGGGAGGTGGGCAGCGTGCCGCGCCCAAGCGTGGTGGGCCAAAGCCGGTGGAGCGACACACGGCCCAAATGTTCCCCGCCGTCCATGGGGAAAGCAGCAGGCACCGAAACCGCTGCTCCGAGGACCTCTCCCAGGGCGCATTCTGGCGAGAACCTCGAAGCGAATCCAGCAGTGGTGACGAGGGAAGGGTAGCGGTAGCGGTATATGCTCCTCCTCTGAAACATCCTGAACGCTCTCGAGAGCGCTCGGCAACTCCCGGCGAAGGGGAACAAACAACGACACACACATACAATTCTCGGAGGTCCACGCTGATTTCTTGGATCGGCGCTGGACCCCCCTCCCTTGCGCGCGGAGCGCGCCAGTGGCAGCGCCGGAGGCGCCGCCAGGGGGGCTCGAGCGCCGATCAGAGAAGTCTGCGCGGAGCGCCGCGTTGTGGAGTCAATGTCGCTGGTCGCTCCACTCTGTGGGAAAAAAACATACATACAAAAAACACGCGTCAGCCCAGCATGCTGTGTGTTTTTCCCAACAGATCGCTCCACTCTGTGTTTTCTTCCCACAGTGTGTCTTTTTTCCCACAGGTGTGATTTTTCCCACAGCTAATGTCGCTGATCGAACCCCTCGGGAGACGTCCCAGACGCTCTCCGGAGCCATCGGCAACTCCCGCGGGCCATCGGGGCACGGGCCCGGGGGAGCGGCGCATGTCCTCCCAGCCAGCGTCCGTCCTCCCCGCGGCCGTGGGAGCGGCGTCTGCCTCGGCCTCCCGCCGGACGCGCGCCTCGTCCCTGACGGGGGGGGTCTCTGATGCCGCGTTGCCGGGCCTCCACCCTCCTGCTCCTCCTCCTGCTCCTGGTCCTCCTCCTCCTCCAACTCCTGCTCCTGCTCCTGCTCCTCCTCCTCCTCCTCCTCCTCCTCTCCTCCTCCTCTTCCTCCTCCTCCTCCTCCTCCGCCTCCTCCTCCTCCTCCTCTTCCTCCTCCTCCCCCTCCTCCTCCTCCTCCTCCTCCTCCTCCTCCTCTTCCTCTTCCTCTATTCCGTTTCCTTATACATAGCTACTCCCTGTCGCACCCCGCGGCCGAACGGAAGGGTGGGCTGGGCGTTTCGCCCTGAGACTTCCTCACCATTTATGATCCTGAAGCTTGAAAGCTGCAACAGTATCACAGATGGAGGGCGGCCCGCTTTCAAAATGTAGCTCTCGCCTTGGCGCCGCGCACACTCGTCATACATTTAAAGTATCACGGATGGAAGGCGGTCCGTTTTCAAAATGTAGCTCTCGCCTTGGCGCCGCGCGCATTCATTTTCAAGGATCGCAAATGTCTCACCGAAGGAGGGCGATTCATTTTCAAACTGTGGCTTTCGCCTGAGCGCCGCGCGCATTTGTCAAGAAGGTTCGCAGGAGTCTCACGGACGGAGGACGTCTCCTTTTCAACCTGTGGCTCTCGCCTGAGCGCTGCGCACATTCGTCTTGAGAGCTTGCAGATTCAAGGGTTCTCATGGTGCACGTCCCAGAAAAAAAAAAGGTGCTTTGACACGATGTCGGAATGTCAGGGCGCAACAATCAAGTTGATTCGCCGTGCCCAAATACCAAGAATGGCCGTCTTGCGCGATTCAAGATCGTCACGACGCAACCGTAACGGTGATCCGCGGCGTTGAAGTCTCAGAAATGGTGTTCTGGCATATTTCTTGATGTTTAAACCGTTGTAGTCTAACGTGGAGGAGACTGTGAAGAGGGAGCTTCGAGGAAGGGTATATTGCAGTATCGTGGACGAGTCGTGGACGAGTCTTGGAGGGAGGGTTGATTGCAATATCTTCTCCTCCTCCTCCTCCTCCTCCTCCTTCTCCTCCCCCTCGTCCACCTCCACCTCCACCTCCTCCCCCCCCCTCGTCCACTTACATCTCCTCTTCCACCTCCACCTCGCTTGTCCTCCTCCTTCTCTTCCTCCTCCTCCTCCTCCTCCTCCTCCTCCCCTCCTCCTCCATCCCTCTCCACCTCCACCTCCACCCTCCACCTCCACCTCTGCTCCACCCTCCGCTGTCCACCCCTCGCTCGTCCTCCCCGCTCCTCCTCTCCTCTCTCCTCCTTCCTCCTCATCTCCTCATCCCCAACCCCCCTGATCCACCCTAACCCCCCGATCCACCTCCTCCTCCTCCTCCTCCTCCTCCTCCTCCTCCTCCTCCTCCTCGTCCTCCTCCACCTCCTCGCTCCTCTTCCTCCTTCTCCTCCCATCCGCTCCCCCGCTCCTCCTCCTGATCCGTAGGTCACCAGAGGCCTGCGGAGGCCATTGTCTGAGGGGGAGGGAGCACGTTGCGCTGCCCCAGCGTCGTTGCCACGAGGCGCACTCCCTCAGGGTCTTGCAGTAGACTTCCTGGCAGAGGCGCTGGCAACGCGATGTGCACGCGGAGCGAGCAGGTGCGCTCTGAGTGACTTTCCCGGCAGCAGCGCCGGCAGCGCGGCGATGTGCGCATGCCGAGAGCGGGCGCGTTCGGGGCGAGCAGGAGGTCCGGCCGGGAACTTTTGCGTGGCGTGTCGCGGCGGCGGCCCCGGCGACAATCTACGCTCGGCGAGGGGATAACGTGTCGCTCCGCTCCGCGGGGCGGGAGGTTGGGAACAGCTCGGGACGTCGACGATTGGGAATGAGAACGTCGATAGCGTGTCGCGCCAAAGCGCGGTGGGCCAAAACCGGCGGAGCGACACGCTAAGCCAAAGTTCCCGACCATGCTGGGGGACGCGTGCATGGTGGACAGGCGGGACAGGCAGCGCACGAAAGCTCCTCGATCAGAAGACCACGGGGAGAAGCACTAAGAAAGCCCCAGCCTGGGCGCTTGACGGCGAAAGAACAGAGAAAGGTTGACAGTGAACACGAGGCCGAAATTCACAGATTGTGGGGGCCAAGCTCCCAGGGATGCTTGAGGACGGCAAGAGCATGTCGAGCAGTCTTTGCCTGATGACGCCCTCGTCCTCCTCCTCCTCCTCCTCCTCCTCCTCCTCCTCCTCCTCCTCCTCTTCCTCCTCGCCCTCCTCCTCCTTCTCCTCCTCCTCCTCCTGCTCCTCCATTCGGAAGAGGGCCAGTTGAGTCAACGGCGGCTCTCCCGCCCGGCCGGCTTTCCCTCAGAGTCGGTCCCTGGGGCCCCTCCCTGGGCCCATCCTGAGCCGTTTTGAGACGGATCCAGCCGTGGCGACGAGAGGCCGCCGGTCGGCGACTCCAAGGGGTGTGGTTTGCAAAGGGTGTGGTTTGCAACCGTTACTCTGGGGAACATCCCGGGAGGCAGCCTCGGGGGGCGCGCGGGGACCTTGATGGAGTTCCCCCGCGCCCCGAGGAGGCCCGAAGAGGACAGCGTCGTGCCCCTCAGGCCCCAACGGTGCCGATCGCAAACCACACCCCGGCGTAACCATACCTTCTGTAGCCGCCGAGCCAGCAGGCCCGATGATGATGCAGGGAATAGAACCGGGGAGGGCCTTCTCGTGTCGGCTGGCCCTCCTCCGGTTGCCCTCCTCTTCTGTTCCTCCCTCGTCGGCGCTCCGGGCGGCCCCGCGGCCCCAGCCGAGGCGACGGATGCCCTCGTGGTGCGGCCTTCGCAGAGCTCGCGGGCGGCGCTGCGGTGTGGCGAATCGCCACGCGATGGCAGAAGCCCTAGGACTCTCTCTCAACACCTCCTCCTCCTCCTCCTCCTCCTCCTCCTCCTCCTCCTCCTCCTCCTCCTCGTCCTCCTCCTCCTCCTCCTCCTCCTCCTCCTCCTCCTCCTCCTCCTCCGCGCGCGCCTTCATCCTCCATAGCGGTATTGACAATTATGCTCCTCGGACCCTTCCCGGGTCGCGCTCTGACCGTGACTCCGGGGCGAATCCAGCCGTGGCAAGGGTCGGGTAGCGGTATTGGTATACTTTTCTTCAGGCCTCCTCGTGTCATAAAAGAAAGGAGCGGGTCCTGAGTGAAACGGGTCTTCGCCCCCCAGGAATTTTCTCCCAAGGCCAGCTTCTCGTGCTGAACCAGACTTCGAAGGCCCAGGGACCCGAGGAGACCTTTCTGGGCAGGTGCACCTCATGACCCCCTTCCTCCACCGGACAGGAGAACAACTTGAGCAAAAGCTTTCGGAGGTCCTCGCGGATCTTTTGGGGTCGGCGCTGGACCTCCTCCCTGGCGCGCGGAGCGCGCCCGGGGGGGGGGGGGGGGCGGAGCGGAGCGGATCGGAGGCGCTGGTTCCGGGCACTGAGGGGGGTGCCCGTGCCCTTTGGGCAAGGCGCAAGAGGCCGTAGCCTCAGGCCGTAGACTCAGGCCGTATGTCTGAAGTGCTGGTCGCGTGTGAGTCGATGAGTTGATTGCGACATGATTTGTCTAGGAGTATGTAGTCGATCTGTGATTGCGTCTTGTTTTCTCCGCTGCTGGTGTATGTGAAAGTGTCACGGTGCTGTTTGTAAAAGAACGTGTTGGTGATGAGCATGGAGGAGAAAGCCGAGGAGGAGGAGGCGGAGGAGGAGAAGGCGGAGGCGGAGGAAGAGGAGGAGGCCGAGGAGGAGGAGGAGGAGGAGGAGGCGGAGGAGGAGGAGGAGAGCGAGGAGGAGGCGGATGTCGAACCGCCCGCCGCCTGGCGTCGGCCTCGGCCCTCTGCCTTTCGGCATCCAGGCGGCGCTTGCGCGCCTCCTGGGGAGGGGGGGGGGGGGGGGCGAGTGGCAGCAGAGCTCACGCAGTGTGTGCTATGGGAGGCACAGAGACATCCTCGTATGTACTATATGCCCTCCTCGGGGGCGCGCGTCCGACCCGAACTCATAGTATACCCATCTTGTAGTAGATCGTTTCCCGAGCGGCGTGGCCAGAACGCGCCGGCCACGACGCATATACTACAAGATTTCTCGGTGCGCGCGTCGCACCTGGGGGTGCGACGCACATATAGTATAAATATGTTGGTGTGACGCCGATTGAGGGCAGGAGAGCCCAGAATCGAATCGACAAGTCGGATCGGCGATCAAAATGAGCCGGATCGGCGGAAATCGGCGGCCGGGTCGGGAAAAATCGGATCGGCGGAAATCGGCAGGCCAATATGCCTCCAGTGAGAAATCGAGCGCCAAATCGGAATCCCAAGTCGAATCAAATCGGAATCGGATCGGAAGCCGTCGAAATCGAATCGAGTCGTATCGGAGGAATCGAAATGAGCCCTGCGAGGGTGGAAGAGAAGCAGCGAGAGAGGAAGGCTGACACTACTTCCGCCGTGGCGTTGGGGGGGGAGGGCGTGTGCGCAGGAGGCATGGCGGGCTCGGTCTTGTGCGTAGCCACCGCTCTTGGATACCACTGGTACGGGCCTGGACCCAGGCATGGCCCTGGGATACCAACGCAGGGGACAGAGAGGGAGGAGGGGGGGGCGACGCAGGAGGGAAGGAGAAGCGAGGGAACAGAGAGGGAGAAGAGAGGAGGAGGGCGACGGGAGAAAAGGAAGGAGAGAGAGAGAGAGGGAGAACAAAAAATAATAAAGTGCACGCGGATGGGCGTCTCGTCCTTCTCGCCCTTCCTCGTCCGATCCCTCCTGTTCCTCCTCCTCCTCCTCCTCCTTCTCCTCCTCCCTCTGACTCCTCTTCAGACGGATTGAGGGCGCGTGGGGGAAGAGGAGAACTCCAAACTCTCTTGACAACTCTCGGGCCGTACGGGAACCCTGCAGACGTTTGCAGAGCAACATTAGATATGAAGATGCATCCCCCCCTCGGGCCCTCCTCCTCGTCCTCTCCCTCCAATATGATCGGGGATGGGCAAACCTCCCTTTAGTAAAACGTGGTTTAGTGAAAACGACTTCGGGCCCAAACCTGGCGGGCGCAAGCCTGGAAAATAACGGCCACGGCGCCCTCTCGAAAACCGAAAACGGACAATTCACTAATCGACGTGTCACTATTGGGGGTTCTGTCCACCCCCGATATGAGGGTGCCCAGACAGAACGTGTGCACCCAGTCACGTACACGAACACACCACTGACTTCGCAAGGCCGCCCTCATATGCCACGAACGCTCGCGTGACGCGCTCTCGAAAGCCATGTGAATTGCGCGTGTAGGTTTGTTGCTCTCGCTCTGGGTGGGCATCTGGCCATAAGTCGGGCCTCCGTCGGCACTTCATGGCGAGTCGGGCACACCCGGAACGCTCTGGGCGAGGCGCAGCTGCAGTGAGGGCACCCCGAGGCAAGGAAAGTTCCAAAAGCAGGCGAACACCTGAGAAGCACTTTGTCTATGGTGTGTTTCGCTTATGAAATCTGTCGCCCGACATGCTCGGAACATCTTCGCTTGGGGACAAGAATTAGGTCGGGCGTGCCCCCCTACAGGCGGCTTTCGACCGACAGTTTAAACAACAATCAAACATACTCCAAACATATTCAAACATATTCAAAAAATCGTCCTCATCATTTTTGAATATTCCTTCTGATTAGGATGTGCCTAGCGTGTTGCGCCGAAGCACGGCTGGCCAGAACTGGCGGCGCGACACGCTAAGCAGAGGCTCCTGACCTTCAAGAGAGAGTAAGCACAGTATCGATGTCACGCTGGCCAGACGACCCCATCTCGGGGGGAACGAAAATGGGGGATACCAAAGGGTCGGGTAGCGAATCAGCTCACGTAGCTGATTTTCCCAGCGCCTCCCGGCGCCGGGAGGCGCCCATGTATCGAGGAATGGCCCCGGCGGCAGGGACGAAACCAGCTGCACGCAGCAGATTTCGTACCCCCCTTGCCCTATCCCCCCCTTTCGTTCAGCCCGACCATCAGCCTGCTAGTGCTGAAGGAGTGCCAGACCTCATTTGGACAAGAATCGAGTGGGTTACGCGCACGGTTTGCAAGACGACGCGCGAGTCCCTGATGCTCTCCAGCCCTGCCGAAGAAGGAGGAACTTCTGGAGGTCCGCGGTGATATCTAGGATCGGCGCTGGCGCCGCCCCTGGCGCGCTCAAGCGTCGATTCAAGAGATCCGAGTGGATTCGCGACGGTTCCCTTGAACAGCTTGTCTGCAAGGATCACATGCGCAATGCCTCTCAAGCTGGGCGTGAGCCCTGCGGGATGCGGAATCAGTGGCTCGTGGTCTCCCGTGTGGTCTCCCGTGTGGTCGCTCACACGGCCTCCCGCTTCCATCCATCCTGGTCTCTCGCATGGCCACAGGATTGGTGGCCGGAGGGGGGGGCTCACTTGGCACGGACGGAGGGCCGAAGTGGCGGCGGCTCTCCTCCGCCTGCTCCCTCAGCTCCCGCTGCAGCTCCTCTGCCTGGCGCTTCTTGCGGTCCTCCTCCTCTTGGCGCTGGGCCTGTGGGAGAGCCGAAGCGGGGGGGGGGGCGTTTCTTCTTTGGGGGAAGTGGGAGGCCACGAGAGCAAAGCACAAGCACACGACAAACGCCCCACTCGTCAGAGAACCAGGCGACATGATCGAACTCGGATGTGCGATGTGCTCGCAGCGCGAGCGCAGGCGTCGACACGTGCACCGGCTTCGCAGCCGGAGCGGGGGGGACTGCCTGGGATCGACGCTGCATTCGCCGATAGGTCGGCGGCGGAACCCCGACGGGGAGACTCCACGTTCCCAGAAGGTGCGTTCGTGGGCAGCCTGGAGCACCCAGGCCCAGATCGGCGAAGACTGGGCGTGAGGAGCTTCGATGCCTCGGCGCCCGGAGGGGCGGGAATGCCGAGCAGCACCCTCGCGGGTCCGCGGGCGTTCCGCGCGGCCCGCGGCACCGACGAGTGTCTGCTTGCCGGAGATCGCGCGCGCGTCTGCCGTGTGGCCATCCATCGGCAACGGCCAGCACATGATTGTCCCGACGCCGATGCCAGGAGCGCTCGACGGGTGTCCTGTGCGCGGGCCCTCCTCCGTGGTGGCATCTGCCCAGGGCGACAGCCCAGAGTCGGATAAACAACGAGTGCGTGTTTGCGCGTGAGGTTTTGTTTGTCGATGTGTGTGTGTGTGTGTTGTGCGTGAGTGTTGTGTGTGTGCGTTTGTGTGTAATGTGCGCGTGTGCGTGAGTGCGTGTATGTGTGTGCGTCTGTGTGTGCGTGCGTGTGTGATTGCATGCGTGCGTGCGTGCGTGCATGCGTGCGTGCGTGCGTGTGCGTGTGCGTTTGCGTGTGCGTGCGTGTGCGTGTGTGTGTGTGTGTGTGTGTGTGTGTGTCTGTGTGTCTGTGTGGTGTCTGTGTGTGCGTGTGCGTGGTGTGCATGTGCGTGTGCATGTGCGTGTGCGTGTGCATGTGCGTGTGCGTGTGCGTGTGTGCGTGTGCGTGTGTGTGTGTGTGTGTGTGTGTGTGTCTGTGTGTCTGTGTGTCTGTGTGTCTGTGTGTCTGTGTGTGTGCGTGTGTGTGTACGTGTGTGTGTGTGTGTGTGTGTGTGTGTGTGTGTGTGTTAGTGTGTGTGTGTGTGTGTGTGTGCGTGCGTGCGTGCGTGCGTGCGTGCGTGCGTGCGTGCTTGCATGCGTGCAGGCGCGCGCGCGCGTGCGTCGCAACCGCTGGCGCGCAACGTCCCGAACCAGCACGCCAGTGCGGGCTACAGGCCGGCGGCGCCGCCGCGAGGGCCCAGCGCGGAGCCCAGAAATCCGCGTGGAGCGCAACAAGTTTATGTTTATGCGATGTGTTCCTCTTCGGCACACTGCGCCGGAGCGCGCGGGCCCCATGGTGCGCCGCGCGGACGCAAAGACCGCGCCCGCGAAGAGGCCGACGACGCCGTCGCGGCACCCGCACTCCCTGCGACACTGTCGGCACCGCGGAGCGGGCCAGCAGTCGCGCACGCTGCTCACCGCCAGGGGCGCGGCGGGCATGTCTTCGTCGCGCCCGTCGCGGCCTGCCGGGGGCTCGGGTCGGCCAGCTGCCGTCGGGAAGGGGCTCCGCGTCGACGGCCTCCGACGCGGCGGACGGCTCCGCGAGGCCATTCTAAAAACAGAAAAAAAAACCATAAACATAAAAATGTAGCGCTCCGCGCGGATTTCTTAGATCCGCGCCGGGCCCCTTGCGCCGGGGGCGACTCCGGAGGCGCCGATGGGGAGGCCCAGCGCGGATCCAAGAAATCCGCACGAAGCGCCATAAGTTTACGCGGCGCCTGGTTTTTTCTCTTCTTCAAAAAACACAGCGTCGGAGCGCGCGGGCCCCATGGCACGCCGCGCGAACGCAGTGACCGCGCCCGCGAAGAGGCCGACGTCGCCGTCGCGGCACCCGCACCCCCCGCGACGCCGTCGGCACTGCGGAGCGGGCCAGCAGCAGTCGCGCGCGCTTCCCACCGCCAGGGGCGCGGCGGGCATGTCTTCGTCGCGCCCGCTGCGGCCTTCTGGGGGCTCGGGTCGGCTCAGCTGCCGTCGGGAAGGGGCTCCGCGCGTCGTCGGGGAGGGGCTCCGCGCCGACATCCCCCGACGTGGCGGACGGCTCCACGAGGTCCTTCGCGGCGTCCCCAGCGCGCCCTCCAGCCCAGCATGGGCGGGCACCACGGCGGCAGCATCCTTTCCTTCTCCGCCTTCCCACTGGCATGCACGGGGCGGCCTCCGCCGCCGCCGACGGGCCGCGGCAGGCAGCGCGGCCGCCGCCTCCGAGGAAGCGATCCGGCGAAGGGCTTGTCGAAGCTGGTGTCGCGCCACCTCTGGGGAGGATCCGAGAGGACGGCCACCGCTGCCAGCGCACTGCCTTCGGCGGCTTGGTGGGGTGGGGGGCCACCTCTCTCTCCGATGCGGCCGACAGCCCTGCTCTGCCGCGCCGCCTGCCGGAGCCGCCCCTCGGGCAGCCGCCGGCATCGCACCGCGGGCGAACGTCGCCGGCGCCAGCATCGGTCCCGAGGTCGGAAGCGCGAGGCGCACACCCGGCACGTCGGAGCCTGATCCAAGCAGGCGTTGTGTGCGAGCGCGTGTGCGTGTCAATGTGCGTGCGTGTGTGTGTGTGTGTGTGTGTGTGTGTGTG
>CAUYUJ010002091.1:543997-563237 GCA_963575745.1 Prorocentrum cordatum | reverse complement strand
GCGTGCGTGTATGTGTGTGCGCGTGCGTGCGTGCGTGGGTGTGTGCGTGTGCGCGTGTGAATGCGTGATTGTGTGAATGTGTGTGTGTGAGCGCGCATGTGTGTGCGTGCGTGCGCGCGTGCGTGCGCGCGTGCGTGCGCGCGTGTGTTGTGCGTGTGTGTCTTTGTGTGTGCGTGTGTGCGTGCGTGCGTGCGTGTGCGTGTTTCCTCCTCTCCCCCGACGTGCATCGCGGCTCAATTCGCATTCAGATGCCCTACATCTGCCCTTTCCGCCACCGCAATCATTCTGCCGAACTGCCAACGCAAAAAAAAAATGTGTGCGTGAGTGCGTGTGTGTGTGTGTGTGTCTGTGTGTGCTTGCGTGAGTGCGTGCATGCGTGCGTGCGTGCGTGCGTGTGTGCGTGCGTGTGTGAGTGTGTATGTGTGGGTCTGCGTGTGCGCGTGTGTGTGTGTGTGCGTGTGTGTGTGTGTGTGTGCTCGTGCGTGCGTGTGTGCGTGAGTGCGTGTGTGTGTGTGTGTGTGTGTTTGTGTGTGTGAGTGTCTGCGGGTGTGTCTGGGGGGCATGCGTGGGCATGGGGCTGCCCAGAGCCACCCTGCCCAGCCCGCAGGCTGCCAAGATAAGGTCGCTCCTCGAAAGGCAGGGTCGCCACACGAGAGGACCGTCCGCCCCCCGCCCTGCCCCCCCCGTCTGCATTGCCGGTGCAAGGCGCGGGGCGGGAGGGCCGCGGGCGCAAAGGACGGACGGGTGGAGAGTCCGTCCCCCCCAACACACATTCACATTCGCACACACACACACACACACACGTACACACGCACACGCACACACACACACACACACACGTACACACACACACACGCAC
Organism: Prorocentrum cordatum; assembly: GCA_963575745.1. NCBI lineage: Eukaryota > Dinophyceae > Prorocentrales > Prorocentraceae > Prorocentrum > Prorocentrum cordatum. The sequence goes on along the minus strand of CAUYUJ010002091.1, from coordinate 562,378 downwards.
ACACGAACACACACACACACACACGCGCACACACATTCAAATGCACATTCACGCACAGACGCCCACACGCGCTTTTTTAAGTGGGTGGTGGGGGGGGGCGGTCGCGGCAACGCGCGCGGCGGCCAGGCGGAGCAACTCGAGCGAACGGCACGGTGCAAGCGCGCGCGGCCAAACCATCCGACGCGGGACGCACACACTCAAACACACACACACACACAGAGACACACACACACATGCACGCACGCACGCACGCACGCACGCACGCACGCGCACACACACACACAACACACACACACACACGCACGCACAAACACGCACGCACAAACACGAACGCACAAACACGCACGCACAAACACGCACACACACACACGTACGCACACACACGCACACGTACGCACACACACAGACCCAGTCTCTCTCTCTCTCTCACACACACACACGCACACACACACACACGCATTCAAATTCACATTTACACACACTCATACGCAGCACAGGCCTCGCGCTGTCTCTCGCCCGTACCCCCACTGCGGCATCTTCACGCAACTCCCGCGCACGTGGGGCCCCGAGCGCGCGCTGGAGATAATTTGTGGAAGGGGTAAATTGGTGAGGTGGTGGGAAGGGCGTGGGCACCGCTGGGAGGGCGCGGGGGGCAAAAAGTGAGGTGCATGCCGTACTTGCCCCTGGAGCAGGGAGGGTCCACAGAGGAATGGCCCCAACCAAGCGGCGGGGCTGTAACTGGCCGCGCGCCGGCGATTTCGCCCCACCTCCCCTGCCCAATCACCATGGCTTCGTCCGACCCGAGTAGTCATCGTCGTCTGGTTTTCTGGCTTTCGGATCAGAGGCCGTCGTTTGGGACGATGTGGGCACCCCCGGAACTACTTCGGCGAGGCGCAGGTTCTCTTCCCGAAGCCTGAATAATAATTACCGCAAGTCCGGCAAGCCTGTCGCGGCCGCAAGCTCCGCCGCCTGCCAATAGAGAGGTTGGCCCAGGACGAGTGGGCCCTCAAGAAAACTGGTCCAAGACTTCTCCCCCATGATTGTTTTTTTCGCCCAGTGCCGTTTCCTGACAATCCTGGGGCCTGCGGAGGGACGCGAGAAGCCAGCGACAACAAAAATCCTCAGGACACGGTTCCCTCAGGACCCATTCGCGAAGGTGAACGTCACGGGGGGGCCCGTTAGAGGGGGGGCCATCGGCCTGGGATCGGCGACTCATCGCAGATAGGTCGGGGAATGGCCCACGATGGCAGGTCCGCCCGTTTCTTCTGGTCGCGGCGGACAGTCGGGCCCCATATCGGCGAGCGATTGGCGATTGGGGGTCGACGTTTTTGGTTTGGGCTAGGAAGACCAACGAGGTACAAGTTGGATTAAGAAAACTGCCAGTTTCCCACCAGATGGAAAAAACGCTTCCACCACGAAGGAACCGTCCGGACAGGAGGGGAAGAGGACAACGAAGAAATAAATAAAAGGATCAACGAAGAAGGGAAGGAAATGAGGCGATCGGGTGTCGATGCGTTCCTCCCCCAGCCCATCCGCCCGTAACGTTGCCCTCCACCAAGGCAGGAGGCCAGGAAGGTAGGAGGAAGAGCGCCCGTTGCCCAAGGCAGTCGGGCGGCAAGGAAGGTAAAGCAACTACTGCAAAAGACAGGAGGGCTGCAAGGAAGGGAAGGCACCTGATGCAAAAGACAGAAGGGAAGACACCTACTGCTACCACAGCCAGGTCATCTCGACGGCCCTGTTGTTTCACCGTTCCCCCTGTTGCCCTTCACCAGGGTCATGGGCCCCGGAAGAACCCGGGGGTCCTCGACGGGGTCGACGGGGGCGCCTGGGGTGGCATCCTGCTTGGCGCTGCGCGCTGCGCGGTGCTCGAAGCGCGGCTACTTTCGCGCTGGTGCGCCGCCCCCATGGAGAACTGCAGCCTTCACCCCAGGCCGCCCTCTTTGAACCGGCCCCCCCCCTCGCGTGCGGGAGGAGACTGCGGGCGGGCCGCAGTCTCCTCCCGCACGCGCGCCGACTGACGCCACAGCTTGGCCCGCACGACGGGCGCGAGAGCAAGCCTCTCCATCCTGCCGGGAAGGCCTGGAAAGGCGGGCACGCCTGCCCCGCAGGGATCTGAATATATATATATATATATATATATATATATATATGTAGATATTACTAGATGAGTATATATATATATATATGACATGCAAAACGCGGTCGGCACCTGAGCCTGTCGCCCGCCTTAGCGCTGCAACCGAGCCTGCGCCGCGGCGGAGAGGCCCCGCCGGCCGGCGGCAGCGGCCGCACGGCGGCGGTGGGCGATCGGGCGGGCGACCGGGCACCTATATAATTCGATCGGTGTTCGGGAAACGTAAGGCCCGGGTTCTGGGGACTCAGCTTGCCCTGACGGGGCCATCTTGAAAACAATGGCGAGGCCCAGTTTGAAATTGGACGCGAGCTCCCGCTGCAAGCGATCCACGAAAACTGGACCGCCAAAGTCCGGGACGCACTCGTCACAAAGCGCTGGCGAACCGAGTTCCGCCGTTCACGAGTCTGCGTTTCCCCGATATCGGGCCTCGCGAGGTGCAGCTGCTGGCGAGTATCCCGAGGCTGGAGAGCCTCTGGGAGCCTCCGAAAACCTCGAATCGAAAGCCTCGAGCTTCTCCCCACCCCTTCCGACGTTGCCCCTGGGCAGAGCCCATCCCTTCCCCCTGAGCAGGGACCGGCCGTCCCGGCATTCCTATAGTCCTACCACGAAATGTCCTTAGAACCCAAACATGTTCTAAGAACGAAAACAATGCTCTTAGAACAAATTCCCGATGTGTTAAAGCAAGACAGCCCCGGCCAGAAATGCTCTAAGACCATATTCCTGGGAGCCACAAAAGGTTCTTAGAACATTTTTTGGTAGGGCCATAGGCGAGCCAAAACGCTTCGCCACGGCTTGATTCCCCGCTGCGTCTGAGCCGGCCTCGTGGCGAGGAGGCCCGGCCGGCCCGCCGGCAGCGCCCGCGCGGCGGCGGCGGCCCGGCGCCTCGCGCTGGGCCTCGAGCCGCAGGCGCTCCTCCTCGCGGGCCTCGCTCTCGGCAGCCAGGCGCTGGGCCTCCAGCTTGCGCTGGCGGGCCTCCTCGGCCTGCTCCCTGCGGGCGGCAGGGTCGGCTGAGGAGGGGTCGGCAGGGGAGCGTGCTGGAACGCACTGGCAAGCCTTAGTGGGCCCTGGAAACGGCAGGGCCCACAGAGTGGCAAGCACGCCGTGCGGGGAGGGGGGAAGGCCGAGATGGGGCACGTCACCGATCCCAGCGTTCCCCACCCGAGGAAGGAGAAACGCCCCCCTGGGCCTCGGCCTTGCACCGCCCCCCCGGAAGGTGGGTGGGTTGAGGGTTGAGGGCCCCGCCAGGGCAGTGGAGGGATCAGCGCGACCGCTCCCAGACATCTCAGGAGGGACAAAAGTACCACCACCACCACCACCAGCTGGGGGGGGGGGGGGGCCGCTCCCTCCCCTCGAGCTGGTGGCACCTCCTTTCGGGAGCTCTCTGGAGGCATGCCCGATTCGAGGTGCCACCAGCTCGAGGGGTTGGGCAGCCACCCCCCTGGCAGATACTTTTGTCTCTGGTGAACATCCGGCCGCTCCAATGATGTCGACGCGTGGGCCCAGGAGGTCTGGACCCGTTTCCCTTGGGGCCGGCTGTTCTGTGCCCTGGGTCGTCTTGTGGACGGCCCCGAGGCCCGGCGAGGGCCCGGGGCCCCCAGAGACCGAGAACGATCCAGAGCCCGCCGCTCCAGAATTCTCGTGGAGCGTCGGATCTCTGGGCTCCCGCCAGGGAGGAGGAGGAGGAGGAGGAGGAGGAGGAGGAGGAGGAGGAGGAGGAGGAGGAGGAGGAGCGCACGTCACCAGGGGGGGCGGGTCAGACTACAATCAAGACTGTGGAATGACAACGCGATGCCCAGGAGCATGAGCCATGGCCTGGCCGTCGGTCGCGACGAACGCGGCGTGACGGATACGCAAGGTAGCGTTATAGTTGCCTTCTAAGTGTGGAGCTTGCTCAAGCTCTGCACGAAATTTGTGGTGAATATGGAAAGCTAGCACCGTCAGATGATTGGCACGAGCTAAAGCGAGAGAGTCGTACTCTCCGGCTACATTATATGCGGACTCTGGGCCGAGCCCCAGACGGATGATGGGATCACTCGGAATTATGGCGCGGGGGAGGGCGAGGAGGTGAGCGAGGCGGGGGCAATGAAGGTAATGTCCAATGGAATCTGGAGCACGCACTTCTATGCCCAGACATTCATCAGTGCAGCCGAATCTGCATCCTTTAGGTGTGAGAATCCCTACCCGGGCAGACGTGATCCATGCACCAGCGAGTGTCTTTAAATGAGGCCAAATCCGTGAGGGTGCGAGGTGCTGGAGGGTGTCTTTGAGCCTCGCCCACCTCAGTGCAATGTCAGGCCGCCCAACTTCGGGACGTTCCGGAAACCACTTTCGGAAACGACGCGCAATCAAATCTGGGATGGCGTCAGGGTGAAGAGAGGAGCACAGAGAGCGTAGGAAGAGGGTCTGAGGGCGCGGGACCCGCTTTCTCTGCACCGCAGGCGACGACCTCACCGCAGACGGAGGCGAGGTGGCAGCCGCGACTGCCGCCTGGATGGCCGACCTCGGGATCCTGCCGAGGGTGGGCGGGAGGTCAAATGAAAGATAGTACTGCACTATTGCCTGGCGCCGCTGCCAAAATCGGGGCGACCAATCAAGGCGAACGTAGTCAGTGATAAACCCGTGCTCGTGCGCAGCCGCCCGAAGCCTCTCCCCGCACACCCGCCACCCCCCGAAAGTGTAGCGGCTGGCACGCCAAGCATTCGCCATGCAGGTGGCGTCGATAGGCGAGGGTGCAGCGGAGGTCAACCACCTCCCGACCCCCAGCAGCTCGGCAGCGCGGAATGAATTCGGCGGGAGCCGAAGCAATTTGTGCAGTGCCTGACTTTCTCTGGCAAGAAGGCGGGGGTCAGGAGGAAAGAACTGGGCAACGTACGAGAGACAAGGGAGAATGACCATGAGGTAAAGACGAATGGAGGCCTCAGCTGGGGTCCTGGACAAAGCAACTTCACACGCTCGGAGGGCTTGCACACGAAACGGTAGGATACGCGCGGGTTGGCTCATACCTCGAGCCTCTTTTCCCCATCACGTCAGGCGTACCACAAGGTTGCCCACTTTCGGGGAGTCTTTGGGCTTTGGGGTTCGACCCCTGGGTCAGGTGCCTGTGCCGTCGGAAGATGTGGGGACCCTTGGGGGGTGCGCCGATGACGTAGGGGTAGCTGCTATGGATATTTCTTGCCTGCCGCATCTTCACGCCACCTTTCAGCAGGCTGAGATGTTGGCCGCACTCCAACTCCAACCAGCGAAATGCTGCTTTGTTCCCCTGTGGGCACCGTGTGATGAGCACGCCCGAGCTCAAGCGAGGGAAGCGCTTGCACAACACGCGCCTGGATGGGAAAGATTCCGGATCGAAGGCGCGACAAAATATCTAGGAGTAGTGATCGGTCCGATGGCAGGTCTCGAGGCTCAGTGGAAGGGCCCTGGACAAAAGTGGTGGTCTCGAGGAGGAGGAGGAGGAGGAGGAGGAGGAGGAGGAGGAGGAGGAGGAGGTCAGGAGACGATTAACAACCAGGCGACAAATCTAACTGGTATGCAGCTGGCGGAAAGGGCAGGGGGTCGACAGGGGTGGGGGGGTTCTTGCTGGAAGTGCTCCTGGCCGCAGCTGTCCCCAGCTCGGCGCACCATTCTGGGGCCTCTCGGGGGCCCTCGTGGGGGGTGTTCTGGAGGCCACCTGGGCATCCCCGAGGATCCTGGGGACAGACGCCTTGTGCCAGCGACACTTTTGGCAACATCCGACGGGGGTGGGGCCTGGCTCTCAGGGGGGGCAGGGACCTCGAATCGGCGATACGTCGACGATAGGCCGGCGATGGCCCCCCTGCAGGAAAGCATCACGTTCCTGGGCGGGGAGGGGGTGCGGGGGCCCCGGTTGGCAATGAATAGGCGATTGGGGATCTCGTCTTCCCCCCGTCCTTGGTCCCTGAATCAATCAGCATCGAATCGGGAAGTCGGATCGGATCGGAACGTGGGTTGGATAGGGCTCATCGGCACGGGATGCGGATCGGGTGAGATCGGGTCGGCTCGGCCGCGCCAGGTGCGCAACAGCACCATGCAAACATCGGTCGGGCCGCCTCGGATCCTCGGAGTGTCGGAAATTAGTCGGATCAGGCTGGCCGGAATCGATATCGGCTCGGATCGATCGGATCGCGACGAACCCTGCGGTGGGGGAGGCGGCCATCGCTCCCCTCTTTGTCGTGCGAGCGTTTTTTCATTCGGCGTTTCGACCTTGGGCGGCAAGAGAGGGAGGGAGGGGGGGGTCTGGCTCCAGACCTCTGCCAAGCGCGACTGTTTGCAAGAGTGCGGCCTCTGGGGGAGGCTCCGCACGCTCGAAACAGGCGCCAACACACAGCCAAGATCTACTCCAGGGGGGGGGAGAGGGGGGTTCGAGGGCCCGCGCCGATCGGCAAGACAATTAATAAAACAATGACCACCATCGCTCGGACGTCCATTCCCGTGCACGTGTTTGGCTTCGTACGCTCTTGCTTCTTCGTCAGAAGATCCAAGATGCTACTCTTGAGTCGGGCCTGTCCCCCTACAGGGGGATTTTCGACGGAGAATAAAAAGTACTCAAAACATACACCAGAATGGCCAAACAATACTCAACCAAAAATAGTCCCCTGACAACTTTTAAAACCATTTTTGAATATCCCCCCTGCGTAGAGGGACAGGCCCGACTGGATGCTCCTCGATGCTCCAGCTGTTCGCGCGCTGGCCTCGCAGAGCACACGTGCACACATCTCAGCGATGCCGGGGCCTCGGGCGGAGGGCGGCGGCCTCGACCCGAGCGCGACGCGCGCGGCAGCCGCCATCCCGCCCCCCAGGCGCCGCCCCGAGGCAGGCTCGCGGCGCGGAGTCGGTCCTGGGGCGGAGGCTCTCGACGAGCGCGCTCCACGACTCGCAGCATAGTTGCTCGCAGATGGCCTGGGTCCCCCGAAGGGGATCTGTGATAAACATTGCATTGAAGCAGACCGGTGCTTTTCGGACGTCTGCGGGCAGGCACTCTGCGAGCAGTGGAGCGCGCTCGGCGAGGCTCGAGGGCGTCTGGGCCACCACGCCGGGAACGAAAGGCCCGACGCTGGGGGTCCGGGCCGATGCAGGCTTCGGAGGACAAAAAAGCGAACGCGCAGGCCACATTCGTCAGTACACGCGTCCCCCTCCCCCCCAGTGTTCCAAGCTGGCTGGGGAAATCTGGCGAGCTGCACCTCGACCGCAGTCAGTCTCCCCCGCGCGTGCCCAACTCTGAGCTTTTTGTTTTCTCCCCCAGAGCGGAGTGGATCCAAGGCCAACCACAACAGGAGGAGCAGGAGCTGCTCTCTGCAGAAAATGAATGAGGCCCGTGCGGCCCTGCTGTCGAATTCTCGCCAAGGCCTTTTTGGCATGGCAAAATACTGCCGCACGTCATCCGTACACTGGTGCAGCAGACCCCTACTCGATGGATTGGGCTTCCCTGGAGCGGATGGGTACTAAGGCAGCCATCGCCCAGGAGGAGCAGGAGCTGCTCTAATTATGAGGATATTCATTCATGAGGGCTGCGCAGCCTCGCTGTCAAATTACTGCCAAGATTATTGGGCTCGGGACGCTGCGGCGATTTCGGCACGCTAGGGCAATAATCGAATTGAAGGGCACGGCAAAATGGACATCGGATTGATGAGCCAACGCGTGCACCGTGGACGCAAAGACAGCAAGATTCGCTGCCACCGAATTCCCCGCGACCTTTTTCCCTTGAGTTTTGGAAGATGGAGAGGATCAGGATTGGGAGGAATGATATGTTGGAGGAGGTGGACAATCAATAAAGGGAAGAGGAGGGCGACAACGAAGAGAACAGTGCCACGTCTCCCGCTAGTTGTGGTAGGGGTGGAAAGACTATTGCTGCAACAGCGTGCCGAGTTTATCGAGTGCGTTTACGGCGTAGTCGGGCTCGCCTCAAAGACGCTGGCGCTAAATGCGGGCCTCTAAAATCGAGCGCGTGACGTCCCCACGTGTTCGTGGGAAGCCGAGAGCTTCGCCCGCGAGGCTGGAGCGCATGTCCAAATTCGGCCACAACAAAAACAGCATGGAGCCAACGATCTGCGCTGTGTGCGATCGGCAACCACGCAAGATGCTATCACCTGTTGATCCCCTTCAGGCAACTCTTAACCTGCTCGGGGGTCTTGTAGAAGTGGAAGGCTGCGGCCCAAGAGTCATCGCAATCATTCTGCGCGGCATACTTGTCGTACAGCAGGGCGTAGTCCGAGATGTGGCGGAGGCCCAGGGAATCAAGGCACAGCTTCATCCAGTAATCCTCTCCGCCCTTGTGGCCGATCTTCGCGTCGCACTGCCAGTTGTTCTCGAAGAACACCTGGGCGCCCTCCCGGCTCATCATCTCGAAGGCGCCCATGAAGTTGAACCTGAACGCGGTGTTCCTGAAGTAGACGGCAGCACCAGCGGGCGGCTTGAACTGATTGATATGGGCCTTGACACGGTCCGCCATGAAGACGCAGTCTGCGTCGGCCTTGATCACCCAGTCGTGCAGCATGTAGCGGCCGTCCTCCTTCACCTTGCCCCAGTACTGGATGAAAGCGTCGATGTTCGCCTCTGAGCCTGAGCTCACCCAGCCCTCGATCACCAGCTGCTCGTCGCAGGAGTAGACGCTCGACGACGTCTCCCTCATGGTCGCCACCAGCGCCCCCTCGTCCTCCTGCACCCCGGCGGAGGCGCGCGCCCCAGGCATCATCACCACAAAGCAGAAGAGAGAGGTCGGGTGGGCCAGCTTTCCATCCTCGACGGCGGGGAGGTCCTCATCGGGGGGCCCGTAACCAAGGATCTCGCCGTCCCAGCCACCCGCTGGCTCCGCAGCGCAGCCAGCGAAGTTCTCGTCCTTCCTGATGCACTTGAAGTACTCGCACTTGCTGAAGTCCCACGTGCACGTCTGCGAGCCGCAACACCTGCTCTCCTGGCAGTCGTCGCCGCCGAAGCCACACGGGACGGCACCGAAGTTGTCCCCGACCCAGGGCTTCTGCTCGAAGACTTTCTTGACCTCCCCAACCAGGTAGTCGGTCTGCTCGAGGGTGCCGCACCACGAGGCGTTGAAGTCGTCGCGGAAGTCGTAGACCTCGCCCCGCTCCTCGAACAGGTGGCACGGATTTCCGCCCTCGGGCACCCCGACGTAGGAGAAGGTCGCCTGAACGCAAGAGGCGTGCGACTTGCACCACTCCGTGCAGGCCGACATGCTGTCCATCTCCGGGTACCAGTCGGGCTCCACCTGGCGGCGGAACTCGTTCTCGCTGCCCCCAGGGCGCATCCTCACACCAGGGAGGTCCACGCACGCGCGGTTGCCCGTGGCCTTCCTCAGGGAAGCCTCCTCTGCATCCTTGGCGGCGGCCTTCTGGTCGTCCGCCTTGGCCTGGTCGGCGGTGGCATCGTCGAGATCCGCCTCCGCCGCAGTAAGGTCGTAATTTGCCTGCTTCTGCTGCCTGGCACCCTCCTCGCCGTCCTTAAGCGCCTGCTCGCGCAAAGCCTCGCCTTCCTTGATCTGGGCCTCCGCGTCCTTGGCGCTCTGCTTTGCCTTCTGGACCGAGTCCTTGGCGTCTTGGATCGCCTGCTGCGCCTGTTTCACCTGCTCCTCGGCTTGCTCGGCGAGCTTCTTCGCGGCATCTCTGGCCTCGTCCGCGCCCTTGCCCAGCTCCACGGCCTCCGCAATGAGCTCCTCGGCTGTCCTCGGCTTCTTGCCGCCCCCGGACACATCGGCCTCCTTCCCCATGGCCGGGAGCATCACCAGCGCCCTCCTCTTCTGCTGCTCGGCCTCCGTGATGAAGGCCTCGCGCGAGGAGCCCGTGGACCGCACAGGGCGGCCGGGGGCCGCCACCAGGAGCAGAGCGAAGGCCAGGCCGGCCGCCGCCAACGCCGCCGCGACGGCCCACGCCCGACGCGGACGCGACGCGCTGCTCGGTCCGGCCTCGCACAGATCGGACTCGCTCCCGTGGAGCGCGGCCCGATCGCCGTCCACGGTGGGAACGCGGGAGGCCATATTGCCGAGACTCCTGGTGTTGGCAGGTGCGTCCTGGGTGAGAGGCCGCCTGGAGCCTGAGGACTCAAAGTGGCTTGAGCCAGAGGGGCTTGAGCCAAAACGACTACGGAGTGCCCAACTCTGAGCTTGGGGGCGCCCGGGGCGCCCGGGGTGCAGGGACGCGGAGCCGGCCGCGATTGCCGGCGCCGGGGCCGCCGGCGGCGCCGCCTGCCAGGCCATCGTCGCGATCGTGGACGTGACGGGGGCGGAGGAGGAGGAGGAGGAGGAGGAGGAGGAGGAGGAGGAGGAGGAGGAAAAGGGGGGGGGGATGTCCACTGATGGCTTCCCCCTGCCGCCACGCCGAGGCAAAGCCACGCACGAGCGCGACTCGGGGATCTGCTGACCCGGGTCAATCCAGACCCGGGCCAGTCAAGCCTTGCAGAATCCTGCAAGATCCTGCGCCCGAGCCAGGGCCAATGCGAAGGACCCTGCAAGAGCCTGCAGGACCCTGCACCCAAGCCCGGGCCAGTGCCACCCCGGCCCTGCAGGATCCTGCAAGCTCCGGCGCTCTGGCTGACCCCCGTTTGCATCGGCCCCCGGCTCTTGAGCCCCGAGCGAGGACGACGGAGAGCAGGGCCCGGGCGGCAGAGGCGCACAGGCGAGTGCCGTTCACGTGCCGTCCGCGCCAGGAAAAGAGGGGCCCCCCTCCGGGCCCCGAGGCGCGAAGGGCCCCTGGGGCGTCCAGAACCGTAGGAGGAGGGAGGAGGAGGAGGAGGAGGAGGAGGAGGAGGAGGAGGAGGAGGAGGAGGAGGAGGAAGAAGAGGAGGAGGAGGAGGAGGAGGAGGACCCGGATCTCTGCTCACACTGCTGTTCCGAGGCCTTTCTCGTGCCGGGCTCCGCGCTGGCGAGGGGTCTCAGGGTCGACTGGTTGTGGCCCTTCGTGACTTGTTCGCGGTGCCCCTGTCGCCGGGGGGGGGCGACGACGGCGCTGCCGAGGACGATGACCGCTGCCCGCGACGCAGAGCCGACGAGGGCGGGAAGCTCCGACGACGCCGAGGACAAAGAGGGCACGACGACGAGGACGCGGAAGCCGACGCCGACGAGGACGAACAGACGCCTCAGCTCGCGCTGCAGCTCCTCCTGCTGGCGCCTCCTCGTCTCCCTCTCGTCCTCCACGCAGTCCGCCTGGCCGAGGCCGCCGAACAGTCCTGGGCGCTACCGCGAGGGGGGATGCCCACGCAGCCGCTTCTTTGTGCGATCTGTGGTCCATCCTCCTCCTCCTCCTTCTCCTCCTCCTTCTCGTCGTCCTGCTCCTCCTCCTCCTCCTCCTCCTCCTCCTCCTCCTCTTTCTCCGTATCCTCACGTGTTCTGCTGTTAGTTTGGCGTGTCGCTTTCTCTCGCTCTCTCTGTCCCTCTCTCTCACACTTTCTCTCTCACCCTCTCCCTCTCTCTCTCTCTCTCTTAATACAGGTATGTATCAACATGCTTGTTGTGTTAGTTTGTTGTTGTTGTTGATGTTGATGTTGGTGTTGTTGTTGTTGTTGGTGGTGGTGTTGTTGTTGTTGTTGTTGTTGATGTTGCTGTTGTTGTTGTTGTTGTTGTTGTTGTTGTTGGTGTTGTTGTTGTTGTTGTTGTTGTTGTTGTTGTTGTTGTTGGTGTTGTTGTTATTGTTGTTGTTGTTGTTGTTTCTCTATATTTCTCTCTTTACTTCTCTCCGTATATGTCTCAATCTCCAACCATGACCCGGACTGTGACGAGATCACCGTTCTGAGCGACGGGAGCAAAGCGCCGATCCCGACATGAGGCCCACGCTGCAGCGGGAGCACCAGTTTGAGACGCCGGAATACAGTCTGAGTATAAACTAGCAAATAGCACAACAATCAACAATTGAAAACCTGTGTAAAAAAGGCAGCGCGCAGAGAGGGCCGAACATCCGAGCATCTTCTGGACCGAGTCAGGGGACAGAGGAGGATGGTGTTCAGAATATTTACTTGTGGAGGAGGACGAAGAGGAGGAGGTGCGGGAATCCATGCCACATGAGTTCATGATCGTCTAAGTGGCCTCAGCGTCTCGCGACTGGTTTCAGCAACCTGCAGGGCCGAACTGCGTCGGGCGGCGGAGGGCGGCGAATCTGGTAAGAGCCTGGCCTTCTGCCTGGTGCGGATCTCTCCGCATCAACTTGCTGGGGAAATGACGGGGGCTGACCGTCCCGTCTGGATGCCACTTCTTTCGCTGTGTGGTTGGTACATGTGTGGAACGAAGTGGCAAAGATCGCATTCTCCCGCGCGAGATCGAAACCCGGTCATTGTTTTCTGTTCCGCGGCGCCCGAAGACCATGGGGGAGGTGGGGGGTACCGCCCGACCTGGGACAGAAGAACATCCCTCAAGAACACGAGACCCTCCGCCAGCCAAACCGAAGAACATTCGAGGGTATCCTCCCCCAGGATGCACAAGAACATCCGACAAACACGAAGAACATCAGGGCACACTCCCCGAAACGACCCCGATCTTCTACCTCGACCTGGCTGCATGAGGAAGAGGGATGGAAGGGGGATTTGGCAGGAGGAGGGGGAATAGGTGGACATCACGGGGAAGGGAAGCCCCCCCGTGGCCCCAAGAGGTCTTCAGCAGGAGGGGGAGGAGGAGGAGGAGGAGGATTAGCACGGGCTGACAGTTGGGTTCAAAATTGGATTCCCCGTTCGCCGATCCCCTGGGGTATGGCTGTGCGAAGGGGGGGGGGCCCACATCATGACCCAAAACTGACAACGGACCAGGGCGCGAAGGGGTGCGAAGGGGGGGAGGGCACGGATCCAGCGGACCTGACAACGCCAGCAACGACGCAGGGGCCGAAAACACGCTCTCCTGCAGGCAGACTTCCTACTGGTCCGATTGCTGGAGGAGGAGGCGCGCTCGCGAATCAGCAGCAGGCAACTGGTTCTCCCTGCGTCCCTCGGCGCCCGGGGCGGCCGTATGCGCCGAGGAACGCGCACTGCGGCGGGGCCGAGACCAGCTGCATAACCAGCAGATCTCGTGCCCCCCCCCCTTCCTCAGACGAAGCCAGGACTAGGACAAAAATCGGGCGAGGATACCCTCCTCCCTCCTCCCTCCTCCCTCCTCCCTCCTCCCTCCTCCCTCTTCCACCCTCCTCCTCCTCCTCCTCCTCCTCCTCCTCCTCCTCCTCCTCCTCCTCCTCCTCCTCCTCCTCCTCCTCCTCCTCCTCCTCCTCCTCCTCTTCCTCCATCGAGAATCTCGGAGTTCGGGCGGCTCTGGAGGATGCCTCGGGTACCGCGGCCTTCTCGGAGCGTCCCGGAGCGATCTGAAAGCGTTCCGGAGGGCTCGGGAACGAACTTATCCTCGTCCTGGCCCCGCCCGGATTTCCCACACCAATCTTCTGAGGAAGCCCACAAGGAAAAAACGTTCGCGCCCAGCCACGCACCTGAACACCCAACCAATTCGCGAGGTCGCTCTCGTGTCACGGACGCTCGCAAAACGAGCCCCCTCTCTCTCTTGAAACACGCTCGAATTCACGTACGCGTACGTCTCTGTTTCGCTCTGGCTCCGAATGGTTTTCGGGCCATGGGCCCCCGGCGGCCGTTTAGGACGATTCGGCCACCCCTAGAAGGCTCTCGGCGAGGCGCAACTACTAGAGATCATAAACAGGAATAATACCGAGAACCAACGAAAACGCCCAACCAAAAGAAAGCACTCCTGTGCGGTTCAAACGACCCCTCGCGGCCGTCCAAACCAATCGGGCAGCAGTTTCTATCCCCCGCTGTCTTCCTGGAGGCCGCCTAGGTGGGACCTTAGCAGAAGATCGGATGGGATCGTCGCACCGCATGGGCGATGCGTCGGCAATGCGACGTGATCCTCCAGCACCAGCTACTCTGACCTCTTGTGCGAGAGAATCAGAATATACCGATACCGCTACACCTACACCGCGGACCTCTCCCGAGGTGCATTCTGACCAGAATCTCGAGGATAATTTAGCCGTGGCGACGGGAGCTCTCCAGGACGATCAGCGGCATCGATACCCTTCTCATGGCGGCGCGCCCAGGGGGGAAGTGCGAGGAGGCACGTCTTCTCAGAAGGCGTCGGGTGTTCTCAGAAGCCCTCCAGCCTTCTGCGCAGACATCTGCATCTTCGGGCTAGGCGCAGAAAGCTTCTCAGCAGGACGGAGCACCTCTGAACCCTCCTGGAAAGCCCGCTCCTTCTCACTCTTCCCCCCCCAGGCGCGCCGCCGATTTGTTTCCCCCTCTGACATCTGGGCGGCCCAGACTATTTGGATGCCCGACAGGGGTACGATGTCCAGCAGCACACGTTGTCCGAAGCCGGCAGCGGTCGCTGTTGGACAGGCGGCCGTCTGTCTCAAGTGAGCAACGCCCGCGGCGAGGCCGGCAGCGAGTCCTGCTCAAAATGGGCAGGACCTTGTGTCGGTCGTCGTGCCCATTCTTTCCGTACCCATTTTTCGATCGTGCCGAGGCAAGGCCACCCCCCCCGTGGGGACACATTGCAAGACTGACCTCTGGTGCTGGCCCCTCTTGGAACGAGCTCGACCTCGCGCCGGCACCCGAAGCGCGGGGCCTGAGGTAGATCTTGTGATCCGGGATAACTGCGGTCTGGGACAACTCCAGTCTGGGCCCTGGAGGCGCACCCCTGACTGGACTGCCCCTGGCCTTAAGTCGGGCCTGTCCCCCTACAGGGGGATTTTCAACGAAAAATAAAACACAGAAATAATCCAAAAATAGTCTGGGGACTATTTTTTCAGTATTGTTTTGGCATTTGGGGGTATGTTTGGGGTATTTGATATTTTTCGTCGAAAATCCCCCTGTAGGGGACACGCCCGTCTTAACCCTAGCCCCAATGATTGGGGAGGGCTGGGCGCCCGAGCTTCTCGGTAACACTGCGGTCCTGGGCAACTCCCGTTAAGGGCCCGCGAGGCGCGGAGCTGTAGCTACCCCTGACCACCCCCAGCCCCGATGATTCGAAGCTCTGAGCGCAATGGATCTGGACGCCCGAACCGGGTGCGGAAAGAATGGTACACTGCCGAACAACAGGTGTTGCCCCAAACCGACAGCGGCCGCTGGTGGGCGGATGGCTTTCTGTCTTCAGTGAACAACGTCCGCGGCGGCGCGGACAGCGAGTCCTGTTCGAAATGGGCATGGACTGCTGTTGGGCATCGTACCCCTTTCGGCGGTGGACCTCCCCTTTGTGAAAACGGCCTGGGACCGAAACCGACGGACCTGGACCCGCAAAACTGACGGCCGCGACGCCCTCTCGCGAACCGAAAACGGCCAATTCCTTGATCGACGTGTCAGGGTAGGAGGTCTGTCCACCCCCGACCGTCTTGCTCTCATGAGGAGCAGCGAGCCCCCTTTGGCACTGCCCCTTTGGCGAGCCGCGCCAGAGGAGGAGGAGGAGGAGGAGAAGGAGGAGGAGGAGGAGGAGGAGGAGGAGGAGGAGGAGGGGGAGGAGGGAGGAGGGAGGAGGAGGAGAAGGAGGAGAGGAGGAGGAAGGAGGAGGAGGAGGAGGAGGATCGAGTCGAGGACCCTTCCTGTCGTCCCGAGTCGAGGGGCAGGGGGCGGCCTCCGCGGCCGCTCTGCGCCGGCGGCGTGGCGGCACCCCGCTGCCCCCGCGCACTGGGCTGCGGCGGTGCGCCGAGGGGTGTCCCGGCGGTCGGCGCGGCCGCCGCCGCTGGGCGCGTCGGCGGCGGTGCCGCCTGCGAGGCCTCCCGGTGGTCACGACGACGACGACGACGACGCCAAGGACGACGCTGCCGACTATGACGCCGGGCCGACGACGACGACGACGACGACGACGACGACGACGACGCCGACGCCGCTGACGTCGACGACGACGACGACGCCGCCGACGACGACGACGCCGCCGCCGCCGACGACTACGACGACGACTGGCGACGGTGGGGAGGCCTTCTGAGAAGGCGAGAGGGCTTTCGAGAAGGCAGCTGGCTTCTTTGAGGCCTTCGCAGAAGCCCCATGGGCCCCTCCTGGAGGGCCCCGGTCTTCTCAGAAGCCGCCGCCTCCTCAGAAGGCTGCTCCCCTGTCGCCGCTCCTGGTGCGCGCCGCCAACGACAGGGCGGTCACCGAAGTTGGGGTTGGTGATTCGGCGCGGGCAAGACTGGCCACCCCAGGCCGGTCCATAATAGGAGGAGGAGGAGGAGGAGGAGGAGGAGGAGGAGGAGGAGGAGTGGACGTACCCTGAAGGCGGACTCCCGATGACCGCACTAGACGCGAAGCGCCAAACGCGCAGCACCAGCAATCCGCTCGGCTTCTGTATAGGTGAGGTGTGCCCCAGGAGGCACGGTATCTTTGGCTTTGTGGTAGATATGCAACGCTAAGGAGGAGGAGGAGGAGGAGGAGGAGGAGGAGGAGGAGGAGGAGGAGGAGGAGGAGGAGGAGGAGGAAAGGGAGGAGGAGGAGTCCACGTATTCGAGGAGGAGGAGGAAGAAGAGGAGGAGCTGCATATAGGCTCAACCCGCTGTACCACCAAGGGCACATCTGAGTTAGGCAGAGCCCCAGAGAGCGACCACAGACACGCTACAGGCCCAGGCCTAGCGCTCGCAACGAAGCACTTTTTCGTCGGCGGCGAGGCAGGAGTTGGCTGCACCAGCGCCAGAGCTAAATGGGGGCACCGTGTGGCGAATTGGTCAGCGTGAAGGAGCGGGAAAAGGAGGTGGAGGAGGACGAGGAGGACGAGGAGGAGAAGAAGTTGAAGGAGAAGAGGAGGAGGTGGAGGAGGACGAGTAGGACAAGGAGGAGAAGGAGTTGAAGGAGAAGGAGGAGGGGGGAGGAGGAGGAGGAGGAGGAGGAGGAGAAGATGGGAGGGGGAGGATGAGGAGGAGGAGGAGGAGGAGGAGGAGGAGGAGGAGGAGGAGGAGGAGGAGGAGGAGGCAGGGCGGCCGCGGAGGCGGGGCGGAAGAGAGGCCACTCAGGGGCGGAAGACCTCTCGCCTGATCGTGCTGGCGCGGCGGGCAGCCCGCGACGGAACACATCGCCATCAAGGCTGGCAGAATCAGCTCTCTTCCGGCCTGTCTCCCCGGCGCCTGCTCCTCCTCCTCCTTCTCCTCCTCCTCCTCCTCCTCCTCCTCCTCCTCCGCCTCCTCCTCCCCCCCCCCTCCCCGCCTCCCGGCGCCGGAAGGAGCGCCAACGCCTATGGAAGGAACAGGTGCCCAGCGGCGGGGCCGCAGCCGGCAGCAGGCGGCAGACTTCGGCCCTTCCCGTCCGCCCCGGCCATCGCGCGGCAATGGCTGGCAGGTCGTTGAGATCTTCGCCCCGCCCACCTCCGACGTCCGAGGGTGAGCCTCCTCCTCCTCCGCCTCTCCTCCTCCTCTCCTCCTCCTACTCCTCCTCTCCCTCCTCCTCCTCCTCCTCCTCCTCCTCCTCCTCCTCCTCCTCCTCCTCCTCCTCCTCCTCCTCCTCCTCCCCCTCCTCCTCCCCCTCCTCCCCAATGCTCCCGCTCTCCTCCGACCCGACCATCGCGCGCTCGCGTCGGTCCTCCCAGGCCTCCCCGCGCCGTGGGAGGGATCACGGACGAAGGCGTCTGTTGATGCCGTCTTCTCGGCCTCCGAGGAGCCCGCCCTCCCACTGGGCCCTAGTTAGGTCGGGCCTGTCCCATATATACAGGCGGATTTGTTTGGGAAAAAATCGTCAGAACATGTCCTCCAAATCATCCAAAGAAGAAGCAAAAAACGTCCCCAGACTATTTGTTACTATCTGTCAGAGTGAGGGGGCCGAACGGTCATTCATTGTCCCTGGTTGCGTGGCTGAATAAGGAATATGTGGTGCGAATTCTGCTTGTTGCGTCGTTGTTGTTGGTGGTGGTGCTGTTGGTGCTGTTGTTGTTGTTGTTGATGATGTTGTTAATCTTCTGCGTATTCGTATTATTGGTGTTGCGGTTTGTTGTTGATGTTGTTGATGGTGTTGTTGATGTTGTTGCTGTTGTTGGTGCTGAGGGTGTTTGTTGTTTGTTGTAAGTTGTGTGCGTGTTGTTGTGTGGTGTCGTGTGTTGTTGATTGGTGTTGCTGATGGTGTTGTTGTTGCTGCTGCCGCTGTTGTTGTTGTCGTTGCTGGTGTTGTTATGGCTGTTGTTGTTTGTTGTTTGTTTGTTGTTGTTGTTTGGTGTCATCGTCCCACCCGCGACCTACCCCGCGGTCCACCCGCGACCCAGCCCGCGACCCACCCGCGACCCACCATCGACCCAACAGCGACCCACCCGCGACCCACCCCGCAACCCACCCCGCGACCCACCCGCG
>CAUYUJ010002091.1:523997-538997 GCA_963575745.1 Prorocentrum cordatum | reverse complement strand
CGGTCGTCTCCTGTTGCGGACCTGCCCGTAACTATCGAGGCTCTGGCTTGGTACTGGCCCACGTTTGCTCAGATCATTCGCGAGGGCCTCGTTGCACAGCCGAGCGCCCGTATCCAACCTCTTGGCCCAGGAAGAATCCTCTTCCTCCCATGTGACACGTCCTCCGGCTGATGCGACATGATGGGTCGTGCGCGAGATTGCATTACGCGTCGTGGTATGTGCTAGGAAATCTTGACCAGCGTCGCCGCACCCCACGCACTCCTCATTCTCGTCCTTAGCTGCCTCGGCACGCGACACGCATCACGCAGCGTATTGACACGGAGCTCCACACGTAGACGGAGCACGCAGGTCTGGCGCGATACGTCCGCCCAGGCATGGGCCAGAACGTGCCGAACCAGCACGCCGCGTGTCCGGATGGACTTTCGGAACACGGCACGTTCTGCATTCCAACACGGGCGTACCAGGGCAGCTGAGTTCTCATCTGCATCCTCATCCTCCTCCCTGCACCCCTCCCACTCCTCACTCTCACCACTCCCTCCCTCCGTCTCTCGCCCCCTCTTCCACTCCTCCCCCTCAGGCTATGATCGTCCGCATCCTTGCCTCCCTCCTCCCTCCGTCTCGCTCCTCCCTCCTCCGAACGGCGTGGATACGAGAGGGAGAGAGAGAATAACAAAAAAACAGCTCGCACCCGGTATCGACTTGACATATTTGAAGGCCACAGCGCCCGCGACGATGGAAACTCGAAAATTCAGCTGGAATCCCGACTCCTCTACGCGGCGTGCTCCAGCTACAGCCGCGCACGCGAACCAGAAGCCAGTCTACAATCTACAAGAACTCCATGACAAGACGGGCAATTGTTGTGGATGCCTCGGGCGCCCGAGAGGGCCCCCTTCCTGGCCACTGCCCGGAGGTTCCACGCCGCAGCGAAATCACAGCGGCGCTGACAGAATAACGATTGGAGGCCATGACCCGAATTTGTCTGTCGTGCTCCCAGGACGGACCGCTCTGAGGGTGTCCCTTGGCGGCGAGCGAGGGGGGGAAGTGAGAAGGATAAGGCTTCTCAGAAGGTTCAGAAGTCCCCCGGCCTTCTGAGAAGTTTTCGAAGCCTTCCCCGAAGACGAAGAAAGCTTCTCCGAAGTCGCGAGGGCTTCCGAGACGTCCCGCCGCCTTCTGAGAAGGCCTTCTCCTTCTCATTTCCCCCCTCGCTCGCCTCCGAGTCCCGGACGACCGGCTAGGAGAGGCAACCTCTGCTAGGAGAGGCAACGCCGTCCTCGATCCCCAAGAAATCCGGGCATTGAAAAACAGCCCGCCACTGGTAATGTATATGTTCCAGTTTCCGAACCTCTGCACTACACACCAGCTGTCGGAGGTCCGGCCAGGACTCCTTGGACCGGCGCTGGACCCCCCCGCCCGGCCAGGCACGCGGAGCGCGCCGCCGGAGGCGCAAGGCACGTGGGCGGGGCACCGAACCAAGAAAGCCACTCGGCCACACGCAAGAGCGACCCCGGGCAAGAGTGGCCTCTGGCGCGCGGCTTTCTGGAGGCCGCACGGAGACCAAACCTGGGCGCGCAAGCCGCTGCCACATCTCCGTTTTCAGCCACCTCGGGGGCCGAGGGTCCCTCCGGCGAGAGTTCACTCTTACGTCCAGTCGAACCACGCCGCCCTCCGAGAGCTTTTGCGTGTGTGCCGGCTCCTCTGCTCCAGGGCGCGCGGGGGAGGCGCCCGCGCTCGGTCGACCCTGGAAGGTGAACACGAGGGCCCCTCTACTGGCCCCCAGAGTACACCACCACCACCACCACCACCACCACCACCACCACCACCACCACCACCACCACCACCACCACCACCACCACCACCACCACCACCACCACCACCACCACCACCACCACCACCACCTCCACTGGCCCCTCCCTCCTCCGCCCTCCTCCTTCGCCCCTCCTTCCTGAGGGACGTGGTGGTGGTGGTGGCCTTCAGTGCTGTGCCTCACGTCCCCGCCCAGCGTCCTCGATCTGCGCCAGCAGCTCTCTCTGCACCTCCTGCTGCTGCCTCCTGTGCAGGGGGGCGCAGGGGCCGGGGCGCCTGCAGCGTGGGTGGCAGCCCGGCGGGCGCCACGCGCGCTTGACCGGCGCTGTGGACACGCAGACCTACGTGGTCCTGGTGGCTCCCACATCATGTCTTGACATCGCGGCCACAAGCCCCAGTGAAGCAGGGCAGAGAGTGTCGAGCTGCGCGGTGGCGGGAAGAGCAGACGCGGGGGATGGCGAAGAACCAGGGAAGGGGGGGGGAAGTTGAGAAGGAGAAAGCGCAGGAGGGGCAGCAGGCGCGGGCCGATGCAGGCACATCGCGCTGCTCCTGCGTAGCAGCAGGATGCCAGCTACACTGCTTCTTCGAGCGGCCCCCACCCGCAAGCGCGAGGCAGGATCCTCGGGGAGCCGTGGGCACCCCATGGGGCCTGGCGGCCGCGGCATGCAGCCGTCACTCGTCGAAGGTCGCGAGGCGAGGGCGCACCAGCACGCTTTGGGCCCCGCGGCCGCGGCAGGCAGGGCGCGCGGGACGACGGATCGGGAGCTCTGCCCCTCCACTCTGGCAGCCCCAGCCTGCCGGGCGTGGGAGAAGCGGGAACTCGGTGGCCCGACGGGCCGGCGCAGCGTCGTGACGCCTGTCGCGTTTGACGCGTCACCGATTGTGTTCTGCTGCTCTCCTCGTCTCTTCTTCACAAGTGCTCCATGTTGCACTCTGCCATCGTCACTCATACATGATGAAAACCTCTATGCAACTCTATCAACGGTTTGGCCGCCACGTTCTTTTCTAATACTTATGCTGGGTTGTGTTGCCTGGCATTATGTTACGTGGCATGCCATGACATGCTGTGATACGGTATGTTATGTTATGTGACCGTCCACGGCGGGATCCCCACGGAATCCCCAGTGGACATGGGGATCTGGCGGCCGCGGTATGTGGCGGCCCACTAAAAAAGGTCCTCGCGGGATCCTCCGTGGTCCTGGGGATGTGGAGGCCGCGATATGTGGCGGCCCGCTAACAAGGATCCTCGCGAGACCCCCGGTGGTCCTGGGGATCTGGCGGCCGCGGTGTGCAGGGCGGGCGGGTCGGTCTTAACATCTAACAGCTCCAACCTGTCGGGTGGGGAAAAACGCGATGACGACTGGGGAATCCACCCAGAGTTGGTCGAAGTCGGGCCACTCGGATACAAGCCAGGGGCAAAAGCAGCGCGATAAGCCACTACTATGATCTTCCAGGTACGAACGATCCGAGCGGGGTGTTCTCGGCGTGTGAGCTGGCGGCCCCTCCCCAACCCCTCCCCTGGGAGCCCGACACGAAAGAGGCCGTTGGCGGGGCGGCCCTCTGGGGAGGAAGCATCGAAGCTCCTGGACGCCTCCCGTCTCTCGGTGCCTCCAGACACGGCCGCCCTGGCGACGCGGACACCGGTTTCTGACACTGTGCAGGCCGTTCACCATTCGGCTCTCTCCACTTCCCAGCAGCGGCGGCCGTTCAAGATTGGCCCAGGTCGGGCCGCCAGAGGCCTTCAACCTTGAACGCCAGCGCAGGCGCCGTCGCTGCGTCGACGTGGCGCGGACCTCTCACGTCTGGACACCTCCTGGCAGGGAGCTGCAGGCAAGGACCCCCGGGGAGACGGCGGGGGCGGATGTCGGCTGGCCAGTGGTGATTGTGTGACCTGGTCCGAGTCCTTGGCTGATCGAGCTGCGCGTGAGGCTCCAACAGCCCATCGCTTATCCGATCCCTATCCCCAGCGGCGTGGCCTGGGCCCCACTGGCCGATTCACCTTCCCGGATGGGGATATGGACCGCTCCCTTCGGGCTTCGAGGGGTGTATCCCCGACTGGGGGGGCAATCTGGTGGGGGTCTCGAGAGGGACGGGGATGGGGAGGGGGGTCGAATAAACGATGCTGACCCTCGACGGCCAATGAGACCAGGAGGAGGAGGAGGAGGAGGAGGAGGAGGAGGAGGAGGAGGAGGAGGAGGAGGAGGGGGAGGAGGAGGAGGGGGAGGAGGAGGGGGAGGAGGAGGAGGGGCAGGGACCCATGGTGCCGCCGCCGAGGCAGGCCTCGGAGGGCAGAGGGCAGCAGCACGGGGGCAGGAGGCAGACCCTCGACGCCTCCGTCCTCCGCGGCTTCCGCGCGGCGGGCGCTGCCGTTGCCGCCGCCCCAGACGAGGCCTCTGCTGTTAGGTCGGGCATGTGCTCCTACAGGCGGATCATGGACGATTTTTTGTCAAAAAACTCAATAATATTATATTCAAACGTCGCCAGAAATGGTCCCCAAAAATCGTCCCGGACTATTTTTCAACTATGTTTGAATACTCCTCCTGTAGAGGGACACGCCCGACTGAACACTGCTGCGGCGGCCTCTGCCGCGAGGCAGGTGTGGAACAAGGCGCAGGGAGGTGACTGTCGACAGGACCCTCTGCGGGCAGAAGAGGGGCAGGAGGAGGGGCAC
Organism: Prorocentrum cordatum; assembly: GCA_963575745.1. NCBI lineage: Eukaryota > Dinophyceae > Prorocentrales > Prorocentraceae > Prorocentrum > Prorocentrum cordatum. The sequence goes on along the minus strand of CAUYUJ010002091.1, from coordinate 534,523 downwards.
CAGCTGGAGCAGCAGAGTAGCAGGAGGAGCAGGGCAGAGGGCGAGGCAAAGGAGGAGAACGACGAGGAATAGCACGAAGAGCAAGGCGGTCGACCACTTGTTTGCATGCAGCACGCCTGCGGCAGGTGTCGTGCTTCACCGTGCGCTCGGAGAATCGCCCTGCGAAAGGTGCCACAGGAAAATTGGTCGTGGCCCAAGCGCCAAACAGAACCAGTCTGCAGCGAACTAATCCAATATATTTGCCGCTCCAAAGGCCACGGTGACGTCGGGGTCGATCTCTGTGTGCAGCTTCTTATCGTGGCCGATATAATCCTGGAGCAGCTGCCGCAATAAGGGCATGCGGGACGCCCCGCCGACCAAAACGACGTCGTCGACGTTCGCCGGCGTCATCATCTGGTCTGCCAGCACCGCCTCCACCGGAGCCAAGGCGCGGTCGAACAAGGGCTTGCAGCCCCGCTCGAACTCCACGCGGGTGACAACTATTCTCCGAGCGCCGCCGCCCTCGACGAGGCACAGCGCCTCGGCGCTCTCCTGGCTGCTGAGGGCGATCTTCACGCGCTCCGCGGCGACGAGGAGGCCGGTCCTGTCGCACCCGACCGCGGAGGCTGGCGCCTCCGGTAGCCTCTCGGCGGACGGGAGCTTGCCCTCCAGAATCTCCCGCACGGCGAGGTCGAAGTCGGAGCCGCCGAGGTGGTCGTCCCCGGCCACGCCCAGGACGCTCACGGACCTGCCGTTCATGTACAGGAGCGACGTGTCCAGCGTGCCGCCGCCGATGTCGTAGACCAGGACGTGCTTCGTCGCGGTCACCTTGTGCAGGTTGTAGGCGATCGCCGCCGCGGTGGGCTCCTCGAGCACGCGCTGCACCTTGAAGCCGGCCTTCTCGAAGGCCTGCACGGTGGCCTTCGTCTCCTTCCAGGAGAACTTCGCGGGTACGCAGATCACGGCGCGACTCATCTCGTAGCCTACGAAGTGGGCGATCGAGCGCTTGATGTGGGCCACGACCTCGGCTCCCACGTCCACGGGGGACACCCACCTCGCGCCCCGCCCCCCAAGCACGTCGCCCCCCGCGATGGCGAAGCCCGAGGCAAGCAAGTCTGGGCTCGTGCCCGGGTCTTCGCTCTGGTTGCCGACGACCTGGTAGGGATGGGCCGCGGCATCGGCCATCACCTCGCTCATGTTCCTGCCGATAAAACGCTTTGCGTTGAAAATCGTCTGGTTTGCGTGAGCATTGCGCATGGCAGCTGCTCCATCTCCGACAACAACGGAGCCGTTGGAGAAGTAGTGCACCACTGAAGGAACCAGCAATTTCCCTGTGACGTAGTCGGGGATGATGGTGACCTCTTTGCCTCTCTTGATGGCGGCCACGGAGAACGTGGTCCCCAAGTCTATCCCGACCACCTGTTCCCGCCCGCGGTAGCCCATGGCGGCGAGTATGGTCTGGTAGGACTCAAGGTTGCACACAGACAGCCCCCCAGAGGTGGCGCATGCTGGTCTCAACGGGCCCCCAGGGTAGCCCTGGGTCGGAGCATCGAGCCGCACCGAGCCGCACCGGTGTGGAGAAAGTGCGGCTCCACATCGAGCCACGTCGGTGATGCGGCGCGACCCTCCGACCTCATCGACTCGGGCCCACTGTGGCAGGCCTGAGCGCCAACGCCCCAGACCTCTCCAGAGGGCGCGCTCTGACCAAGGCCTCGAGGCACGAGGGACGGGTGGAGGCTCTGGCTCTGGGCATCTCTCCTCCCCTCCTCTCTCGGCTCTTCCTCCTCCTCCTCCTCTTCCTCCTCTTCCTTCTCCTCCTCCTCCTCTCCTCCTCCTCCTCCCCTCCTCCTCCTCCTCCCTCCTCCTCCTCCCCTCCCCCTCCTCCCCCTGCTCCCCCTCTTCCCCCTCTTTCCTCATGCTCCTCCTCCTCCTCCTCCTCCTCCTCCTCCTCCTCCTCTTCCTCCGAGTCTGTGCGCAAACCCCAGGAACTGCCAGGATCGACGCGGCGATCACCATCAGGATCCCCAGCGGCATCAGCATGTCGGGGCCCATGCTGGTGTGAGGGGCAACGAAAGGGGGGGACAGGCACTGGGGGGAAAGCATCGACCTGGAATCGGCAACACATCGCCGATAGATCGACGATGGGCCACCGTTAGCGAATTCACACGTTCCTGGGCGGGATGGGCTATCGGGCCCCCATCGGCGACCAACTGGCGATGAGGGATCGATGCATCCGCCCCTGAGCCCATCCCCAGGTGGGTTTCGGGCCATACCTCGGTTGTCCGGCGGCCGTTCGGGACGATCTGACACTCCCGCAACGCCCTCGACGAGGCGCAGGTGATGGAGAGCATCCCGAGGCTGGAAAGCTGCCGAGAACCAACGAAAACTCCCGAGGACCACCTCGAACCTCGAAACCCGAAACCTGAGCCTATCCTTGGCGGCGCGCATAAAGGGGGTGGGGGCAGGGGGCAGGGCCTCTTCGAAGGAGGCCGCTTCTTGGAGGGCGCCAGGCCTAGTCCTACAGATGAGGCCCGCGCCTTCTAAGAAGCAGAGCTCCTGCTGAGAAGCCTTTCCCCCTCCCCCTGCTCCCCCCTGCGCGTGGCCGAGCGTTGCCCCTCGTGATGGGCGCGCCAGCGCCGCGCAGCTCCGCGCCGGCCTGGCGTCGGCCCCACAGCTCCGGCGCGGCTGGCCGCGCCCGAGGGCGCGCGGCGTCGCCGTGCTCGGCCTGGGGGGGGGCCTCCGGCAGCCTGGGAGGCGCACCCCCCCTCGAGACCAGCCCGGGCACGGTGCCGAGGTGAAGGAAGGCCACGAAGAGGGGGGGAAGGAGGACGAGGAGGGGTCTGCAGAACCTCGTAGAAACGCCGACCCAGACCTCCGCGGACGTGCTTCTCTCAACGCACTGCCCTGACCTCCTCACCCAGGGGCAGTCTGTCGTGCCCAGATGAATGTTCGATGGCCCCCAAGCCAGATAAAAAGGGCCCCACGAGCCGAAATCCAGGGAGAGGGCCCGGATCCTTCGCATATACTATCGTCGGAGACCTGGGGGGGTAAGGTGAGGAGAAGTGGAGAGGATCGAGGAAGCGCAAGCAGGGATCGACGCGCGTGGATTCGCGATGCGTTCTGCTGTTCTGCTTCCGTGCACAGATAGGTATGGGCACCGTGTCCTCCTCCGGGGAGGGGAGCAAAGGTGCCAGACCCGCGGGCCCCCGATCCGTGTCAGCGCGCGCCCCGAGAGGATCCAGGGGGTCCTGCGGCGGCCCTCCAGGTCGGCCCGGTCCTCGGAGCGGAAGGCCAGCGAACCCTCGCCGCCAGGCTGCGCCGCAGGGCCTCAGCCGCGGATGGGCCGCGGCGGGGCCAAGTCGTCGTCGTCGTCGTCGCCGCAGCCGCCGCCGCCGCCGCCGTCCTCGTGTTCGTCCTCGTCCTCGTCCTCGTCCTCGTCCTCGTCCTCGTCGGTCGTCGTCGTCGTCGTCGGTCGTCGTCGTCGTCGTTGTCGTCGTCGTCGTCGTCGTCGTCGTCGTCGTCGTCTTGACCGACGTCGATTGGGGAACGCAGATCGAGGATCGAAGACCGAGGTTTGAGAGCCAAGGCCTCTGGACACGTCTGGCACTTGTTCGGGGGGCCTGCCTCCAGGGGCGTCGGGGGGCTGAGGAAAGGAACGATTGGGTATCGACTGGCTGCGCCGCGCACGGTCGCGCGCGCCGAAGGCACTTTGGGAGTGCCTTCGGGTCGCCACAGGGCGCAACAAAAATATCGGTGTTTGCGTGCCAGGGCATTTTCTTTTGCGGAGCTGGACGGCCTGGCGTGGACGGCCGAACGACCCCTGCAGCGGGGCGCCCTGGCCACGCGGTTGCCGCCGCAAAAACTGCCCGTTCAACGCTGGCGCCGCACAAAGGCGGCGCCGGCAAGTCAATCTAAACTTGGATCGTGCGCCCTGGCCTGGGTCAGTGCGCCTCTGGCTGTGTAGGATCCTGCAAAACCCGGCGCTCTGGCTGACCCCCGTTTGCTCGGACCCCCGTCTCAAGGCTCCCCAGGATGGCCCCAAGAGGCCCCCAAGCGACCTCCAAAAGGCCCCAAGAGATCACCCAGGGGCACCCAAGATGCTCCAAGAGGCCTCGGCGAAAATACCAAATCATTGATTTCACTCAGGATTTAGCCACATGTTGGCCTTTTGGGGGGGCCGAGGCGAGAAGCGGGGGCGGGGTCCGGTCCATCGGGATCAGTCAGCACCGAGGCGGGACACTCCGCCAGAGCGGAATGCGCGTCGGATCGGGCTGCATGGGCACGGAGCCGAAGTCGACTCGGATCGGCTGCGCCAAAAAACACAACGACGCCATGCAGACATGTGGGACGCATCGGATCGCCGAAATATCGGGAGCGGCCAAGAGGGGGGTGTCCAAGAGGGGGGGGCGCAAATCATGGCCGGCGGCATGTGCGCGGCCCAGGGGGGGGGGGGGGGGGCAGGGACGCAATGAAATATGAAGAGGCGCCCTGAAATCTGGGGAAATATCACGGCCCCCGCCATGATATCCCCCCCCCTAGCCATCACCCCCCTCTTTGCCGCCCCCGAGAATATCGGAATCGAATCGGATCGAGCTGGCCGGAGACGACGTCGGATCAAGTCGATCGGATTGAAAAATGGGCCCCAGCAATGGGCTGATCTGCGTCGACTGACCCTGCAGGCACGCGTGGAGCCGCAGGGCCCGTGAAGAGAGGCCGCGCCAGGGTCAAATCGGGCCATGATTTTGGACGAGAAATCAAAAAGTACCCAAAACATAATCCCCAAATGCTCAAAAATAGTCACAAATAGTCCCCAGACAATTTTAAAACTATTTTTGAATATCCCCCCTGTAGAGGGACAGGCCCGACTTAGGGCCGGGGGCACAAGGCACGACGCTTGCTCGCTGCGGTGCCAAAGTAGACGAGGATGAGGAGGGCGAGGAATCCATTACCTTCTGCTTCTGTTCGCCCTCCTTGCCCTTGCCCTCCGAGCTCTCGATCTCGTACCCTCGGCATTCTCCTTCTACCTGCTCCCCGCTCCTCTTTTCCTCCTCACCTTCTCCTCCAACATCCCTCCCCGACCCCTCATCCTCCTCCTGCTGCTTGTCCCCCTCCTCCGACTCGTTTCTTCCTCCACTGTTCCGTCTCGTTTGCCTTCTCTTGTGAGGCGCCTGGGGCATTCAACAGACAGAGAGAAATGGCCCAGACAAGATATGGATAGCCTCAAGTGGCTCTCCATCGGCGGCTGGCCGACGTGCTTCGCGCCCTCTTCTCTCATCCCTCCTCCGTCGTCACTCCCCCGTTCCCTCCCCTATTATTCCTCTTGCATTCTGCTTCCCCATCCTGTTGCTCCTCATCCCTCCTTCCACTTCTTCAGGTGCAGCCAGCAGGGGGTATCACTGAGAGGGCATGCGCACCATCCTCGACATCCCGAGGGGCGCGGCCATCTCCTTTGAGGGTGTGGGGTTGTCTCTCGCGCATCTCGGCTTCCGCCTGACGCCCTCCTAAAATTACGGACCTCGCTCGCGCCATCGCCATCGTCATCGTCACCGTCCTCGTCCTCTTCGTCGCCGTCGCCATCGCCCCCCCCCTGCTCATCCCGTCTGCCCAGACCCCCGACCCCCAGGCCACCTCTCGAAGCTGCGCCGCGGCCGCCCCATAACTGGGGCCCACAGGGCCTGCACGAGTCCCCCGCCCCTGGCCGGCGCGCCCCCCTCCTGGGGCCCAGGGCCGGCAGGTGCAGACGCCCCCTGGCCTGGCCGCAGGGGCACCTGCGCGAAGACCCCGCGCCCAGGCTTGCCGCACCCCCCCGAAAGCGCCCAGGACGAGGACAGAATCCGAGGGGAAATCGGGAATCTCTGAGATCCGGCGGCTCCGGAGGACGTCTCGGGCGCCGCGGCCTTCTCAGAACTTGCCGGAACGCTCTGAGTTCGTTCCAGAACGCTCTGGGACAGAGTTAGTATCGTTCAGCCCCGCCCGGAAGTTGCAGAACGACTCTCCGAAGGACCCTGGCGAGACCAGGATGGCGCGTCCCACCAGCTGCGCCTCGCCAGCCGAGGGACTGGCAGGCCAGAGGGGGAGGAGGGCCCGAGGAGAACGCTGGGACACATCTTTTCTCCAGAGGAGCAGGGGCCCACCAGGATTTGCTCGGAGCCAACAGAAAAACGAAACACCGATCCCACCGATCACGACGATCACGACGAGCACGACGATCACAGCAACACCACCGATCATAACGATCACAACGGCCACAATTCTAACAGCGATCACAAAGGGCAACGACAACGAGCGCAACGACAAACCACAACGACCGCAACACGCAGGCTTTGGTGCCTCCCGGCGGGTGGCCACCGCCGGCGCGGGCGTCGTGGGGCGCCGCGGGGGGGCCCTGCGCCGGCCGCGCCGAGGGCGGCGGCACCTCCGCGGGAGGTGCCCGCGCCGGCCCTGGCCTCGCGGGGCTGCCCGGCGGCCTGGCCGCGGATGCCACGCGGGCGTGGGGTCAGGTCGGGCGTGTCCCCCTACAGAGGGATCTTGAACGAAAAATAATCAATGAATGAAAAGTGCCCCCAAATATAAAAATGGCCAAACATAGTCAAAAAGATCGTCCCCACACTATGCTTTCCACTTTTTAATATGTCTCCTGTAGCGGGAGAGGGACACGCCCGACTTAAGCGTAGGGGGGGGAACGATTGCCATAACAATGACGATGAGAATATCGTCGTCGTCACCGCCGCCGCAGCCGCCGCCGTCGTCGCCGCCGCCGCCGCCGTCGTCGTCGTCGTCGTCGTCGGCGGCGGCGGCGGCGGTAGCGGCAGCATCAGCATCAGCATCAGCATCAGCATCAGCATCCGCGTCACCATGATCATGAGCGTCATCATCACCATCATCACCTTCATCGACATCGTCATCGTCATCGACAAAACTCGCATCCTCATCCCCACCCTCATCCTCATCGGCAACATCGTCATCACCATCATCGTCATCGACATCGTCGTCCTCGTCATCATCGTCGTCGTCTGTCAGAGCGCAGAGGACGGGGGGGGCCTCACGCGGAGGCTCACGCAGGCGTCTTTGGGGGGCACACCGCTTGCCAACGCGGGACGCTCACGCGGCGGCCTGACGCGAACAACTTGCGCACAAATGCCCGCGCCGCCTGCTGTGTTTGTTGCGTGTCCCACGTGCGGGGACGGCCATGCTTACGACGCAACCCCACGTCCTGATATCGACCCCACGCCCTGATGTTCTGGCAAATCACGACGGGCGTCTTCGCTGACGCCTCGGGCCCCGAATCCGTCACGGACGGTCCTGGCCCGAAGAGATACAACCAGACGGCAGGGTCGAGGGCCCTGGCCAAGACTTCCAGGCGACGCCGCGTTTCCTCCGCCACGTGGAGCCTCGGTGCAGGGCGCCGAGACAGGGAGGGTCTGCGGCACGGCGAGGATCGGGGCAACAAGGGGGGGGGGGGAGGGAACGGAGGGGGGCGCGACGGAGTCATCCGAATCAGCTGCATGCAGCTGCTTTGCCCCGCGCCCCCCTGTGCCCGAGGCGGCCCTGCATCGAGGAGCGTGCCCGGCGGCGGCGCGGACAAGACCAGCTTCGTGCAGCGGCTCTCGTGGCCCCCCTGTGCCTCCCCCTTTCCTTTCGGCTGGTTGCTCCGTCCTTACAGCTTCGCAGGTAAGCCATCCAGGTGATACTGGGCTGGGTGACGTAAGGGGTGATGCCATGGATTGGTTTCGTGCGGCGTACACTAGCGCCTTGCTTGCGTCAGAACGGGGTCAGTCTGAGCCCACGCGGTGGCGGGCATGGAAGAGAGACGAGAATACAGGAAAAGAGTGGCAATAGATGACAGGATTCACTCGGGACGGTATCGTCGCGGCAATGTCGTCCGCCCCGAGAGGACACCGGGATCTAACGGGGACGAAGTGGAGACATGGAGACCCCATGCCTCCACTTGCTCCACGATGCTGTGCCGAGCTGCGTTGAGGGCTTCCGCCATGGAGCGATTTGAAATCCCTGTGGCGAACGGCGTTACGGTCCGCCCCCGTGGCACTGCAGAAGTGGCACGAGGTGGTCTGGGGAAGGAAAGGCGGATACAGCCAAAATCTTGGCTTCCAACAGCCGTGAGTAAGGACCGAAGCACATCCTTCCTCAAACCAGGTCATGCAAGGCCACTGCTCGCGGACCTGTGCCTGCATACCACCACCAGTGCTGGCCTGGTCCATCCTGGGCCCAGAGGTGCCGCCGACAAGCGACAAGCGAACATCTCCCTGGGCCTAACATGCCGTGGACTGGCTACAGCCATCACGCTACCATGAGGAACGCTGAACAAGGCACGGAGGAGCTTTTCTGGCTACGGCAAGCCTCGGCCACGAATAGAGCTCCCGACCAGGACCGAAAGAACGGCCCGAAGACAAGCCGCTCCTGAGCCCAATGTGGTCTATGGTTCAACGTCCTGACTGTCGGGCCTGTGGTGGTGTACCCGCCAGTGTGACCGCACGATGTGTATGTGGTCTCATTTGCTGGGTAAGGCTTCCGAAGTGACGAGGGGAAGCTGTTGCAACAACGACGTCGGAGCCGAACGCTGTGCGGAACCTTATGGGGAGCTGCTCTGTCCCTGCGGCTGGCCATTCGCGCCAGGATGCAATCCGAGGCCGTCCGAAGCTTCCTGGGACCACGTAAGCCGATCCGAGGCATCCGAGGCTGCCCGAGTTCACCTGAGCACTGAACGCGTACCATTAGGTCGGGCGTGTCCCCCTACAGGCGGTTTTTGCATGAAAAATCAAAGATATCCCCAAAATGCTCAAAAATAGTAAAACAATGGTCGAACAATAGTCTCTGAGTATTGTTTAATCTTTTTTGAATATATTCCTACTGTAGAGGGGCAGGCCCGACTTAAGCGTACCAAGAGAGCGTACCAAGAGTCAAGCAGTCAAGCAGTGGCGAAACGTCCTGAGAACCTGTTTGCGATTTCCACGAACTGTTCTTAGAACATTTCTGGCTGGGACTGTCTTGTTTTAACGCGCCGGGTTTCTGTTCTAAGAGCAATGTTTTTGTTCTTAGTCCATTTTTGGGTTCTGAGAACACTTCGTGGTAGGACTATAGGAATGCCGGGACGGTCGGTCCCTGCCCAAAAGAGAGCGGCCCCCTCACCGACAGCGACGGTGACGGCGACGACGGCGAGGAGTGCCACGCTTCCGCTCGGGCCCGCGCCTGCCTCCGGGCCTCCTGCGGAGCCCCGGCGCCCTGCAGGAGCTCGCGGGGCACCTCCGCCTGCGGCACCTTCTGCGACGCCAGCTGGGCGGGGGGGGGCGGGCAGGCGAGCGACGATCAGCAGCGGGGCTGGCGTTGACACGACAACGGACACCCTAACATGTCCCATCATGGAGCGGGTCTTGCGTTGTGGATGCCACGACAACGGACACCCGAACAGTCCTATCATGGAGCTCAAGAATGTGTTTAGAATGTCGGAAAATAGGTTCTGAACATGTTTTGAACATGTTGCTTTAATGTTTAAAACATGTTTAACACATGTTGTAGCTTTGTGGCTCCTGTCAACGGCAGGGCCGTTTTTTCACCGTTTCCGAAAAATGTCCCTTGATAATGGAAACGGCAAAAAAACGGCGACCGGAAACCGCAAACAAAAAGGCTCCAAGCTTGGACCTGGAGCCGGAACCGGTCAAAAAACGGCGACGGAACCGGTAAAAAGAACCGCGTCGGAACCGGCAAAAAACCGGCAGAACTGAACCGGTAAAAAAACGGCCCTGTCGTTTCCAGGGCCCACTAAGGTTTGAACATGTTTTTTTACATGTTTAAAATATGTTTAACACATGTTTCCAGTGAGCGTCCCCCACAGATCCTGCCCCAGGTTGCAATGGCGGCCCGACGCCACAGCATCCGCGCTGGCCACCAAGCGCGGCACGCCGCGCCGACAACGAGGGCGCCCTCTTGCGCGACCTCCTGCGCGGGCAGCTCGCGCGCTCGAATGTGGGCAGAGTCGCAGGGGATCGACCTTAGTGGGCCCTGGCCCGAGGTGACCCCAGCTTTTTCGCTCTCTTTTCTGGAGCCCCCTGGGGCCCTCTGAGCCTCGTGAGAGGTGCTCTGGAGGCCGTGGGGGGCCTCTTTGGAAATCCTGGTGGCACCTTGGGCCAGGGTTGTAGATGCCACGACCATGGACACCCCAACAGTCCTACCATTGAATTTAACATGTGTTGAACATGTCGGAAACATGTTCTAAACATGTTTTTACATGTATGAAATATGCTTCACACATGGTTTAGACATCTGGAAAGTATTTGGCAGCATGCTTCCTCTCCATTAATCGACTTCCACAAGGCCAGAGACTTAGTGGGCCGTGGAAACGACAGGGCCGTTTTTGTTACCGGTTCCGTTCTGCGTTTTTTGTCGGTTCCGACGCCGTTGTATTACCGGTTCCGTTTTGCCGTTTTTTGACCGGCTCCGGCTCCGGGTCCAAGCCTGGAGCCGTTTTTTTGCCGTTTCCGGTCGCCGTTTCATTTGCCGTTTCCACTATCAAGGGACATTTTTTCGGAAAC
>CAUYUJ010002091.1:497722-523897 GCA_963575745.1 Prorocentrum cordatum | reverse complement strand
CCCCCTCCTCCTCCTCCGCCTCCTCCTCCCCATCCTCCTTCTACTCCTCTTCGCGTTATCATTATTGTTGGTATTAGTATGATTGAGCACATGATTGATATTATTAGCCACCGCATTAGTAGTATTATTGTTCTTATTATTGTTTTCTGTACTCGTCTTATGCCTCCCCCTCCGCCTTCTCCTCCTCCTCATCCTCCCATGTTCTTCATCATCATCATCAGCAGCAGCAGCATCATCATCACCATCATCATCAGCATCATCATCATCATCATCATCATCATCATCAGCATCAGCATCAGCATCAGCATCATCATCCTAACCATTATCATCATCCTCAGCATCAGCATCATCATCCTCATCATCATCGTCATCATCATCAGCATCATCATCAGTATCGTCATCATCAGCAGCATCATCATCACACTCATCATCAGCAGCATCATCGGCAGCATCATCATCATCAGCAGCATCATCAGCATCATCGTCATCATCGTCATCGTCAGCAGCACCATCCCCATCATCAGCAGCATCATCACCACCACCATCATCATCAGTACCATCATCATCATCATCATCATCATCATCATCATCCTCATCAGCATCAGCATCATCATCATCATCATCATCATCATCATCATCATCATCATCATTCTCATCATCGTCAGCAGCATCATCCTCATCAGCAGCATCATCATCACCACCACCACCATCATCATCATCAGCAGCAGCAGCAGCATCATCGGCATCATCATCATCATCATCATCATCATCATCATCATCATCATCATCAATCATCATCATCATCAGCAGCATCAGCATCAGCATCATCATCATCATCATCATCATCATCATCATCATCATCATAATCATCAGCATCATCATCAGCAGCAGCATGATTATCACCAGCATCCTCATACTTCTCCTCCTCTTCCTCCTCCTCCTCCTCCTCCTCCTCCTCCTCCTCTCCCTCCTCCTCCTCCTCCTCCCCCTCCTCTCCCTCTCCTCCCCTCCTATTCTCCTCCTCCTCTCCCTCTCCTCTCCTCCCTCCTCTCCTCCTTCTCCTCCTCCTCCTCTCCTCTCCTCCTCCCCCTCCTCTTCTCCCTCCTCTTCCTCCTCCTCCTCCTCCTCGTCCTCCGTCCTTGTCGTCCTCGTCGTCGTCGTCGTCCTCGTCGTCTTCCTCCTCCTCTTCTTCCTCCTACTCCTCCTCCTCCTCCTCCTCCTCCTCCTCCTCCTCCTCCTAGCCTCTGGGTGCCCTTACCGGGCCTCGGGACCGTCAAAAAACGGCTCAGGATGGAAAGCTTGTCCTGGGGAAGGGGTCCAGACCTCGGGGGGTCGACGTGGCGAAAAAATCACGATGGGTCTGGGTGAGAAGCCAGGGGTGGGGCAAGATCGGGCCAGGACAGATCGGGGATCTCCGAGACCTGGCGGTTTTCGAAGACGCATCGGGCGCCGCGGCGGCCCCAGAACGCTTCAGAACGCTCTGGGAGCAGAGCGTTCCGGGGCTCAGCATGTCGGGGAAACGGGTCCTGAGGGCAACGCGTCTTGGACCCTGGTGCCTTCTCCGACGAAATCCTCATCCTGAGTGATTTTCTGACAGCCCCGGGGCCCGTGGAGGGCCCCGGTAGCTCGAAAACTGCGAAAACATCATGGCCAGTTTCCCTGAGGACCCGTGTCCCCCATGGCGACGCTCTGGAGCGATTTACCCAAGTCCTGTGGGCCCGCTTGGGTCCTGGCGGGTCTGCTTGGTCGGTTGGATCTTAACGGGGGGCGAAACGAAGCGAGACGAGCGCCAGTCGTGCGCGCTCCGCTGTGGAGCCCGCCCGTACCCATCGGGGCATGGCGTGAAGGCAGTAGCCTCCGCAGAGGAGGTGCAAACTTAACCAGCACGCCCGCTTGGGCCAAGACGTCGAAGGCGAGCCGGGGCTGGGCGCGGGGTCGGAAAATGGGAGGTTCACAGGAGGTCCAGAAACAGAGGGCAGAATGACCACTTTCACAAGAAACATCCCATGCAAGCGAGGCCCATTAGCAAACGCGCCTACGGCAGGAATCGAAGAGGGCAGGACTCTTTTTAGTAAACGCTCAGGACTGCGTCGCACAGGCTAATGATGGGGGATCAGGGTGATTTTTTCTTCAATGAATACGTCGTGTGGGGGGGTGGGGTCGGGGGGGATCGAGGGTTACGGGAAAGGGGACGTCAAAGGAGCCCCCCAACCTGGCACCGCGGCCCCCACAATGGCGCCGGAACGGTGCGCCTTTCGTCGCCCTCTGCTCTCCCCCCACACACATTTACCCTCCGCCTCGAACTCGGGGACGTCCTTCTCGCGATCTCGCGGAGCGTCGGCTGGGGACACTCCTCACCCTCAAGAGAGGCGCGAGGGGAACCGCGCGTCGAACGCTCCACGCCTCCAGGTCGGCGGAGAAGGCGTGGGGGATCCGCCCCCTCCAGGTTCGAGGCCCACCTCGCTTTCCAACAGGCACCTCTTGGAGGCATTCTGCCGCCACGGCTGGGTCCCCCCGCGAAGCCCCGGCCCCGCCGCACTCCTGGAGCAGAGGGCGCCCTCCCGGGGGAGGGGCCCCGGAGAGGAAGGGAAGCACGACACCGCACGGGACCAGGCGCACCTGGTACGGGGCTGCGTGGGGCCCAGCAGCGGCTCGACGAACAGCTGAAGCGAGCCACCGCCGCGGTGAAACTGCCCACCCTCCTGAGGAGGAGCAGAGCAGCAGGACGGGGAGGCGGCGGACGGGAGGGTGGCTCTGGGCTCGCAACGCCCCGAGGGTGTCGAGAGCGCCAGGGCAGGCCGCCGGTGGCCGATTGGGTGCCCGGCTGGGGCGGATGCGGGGCCTCTGGGGCGCAGCGGCTGCGGCTGCAGCTTCCGCTGGCGGAGTGGGGCCTGCGCGGAGGCGGCGGAGAGGCGGAATGTATAACGACAGCGACGACCTTGTGCAAGCAAGCAGCGGAAGCACACGGGCCTGACAACATGACCATGGTAGTCGCAATTCGTGGTCCTGCTGTAATGGGTTTGTACCTCGTCCCTCTCTGTTTGCCCATGGATGTCCTTTATTTTACTCACAGGTTTCCCTCTGCCGTATGCGAGTAGATGCCATGGGAATCCGTGGGAACCCATGAGAATCCGACAAGGCCCATCTGAGGCCATGAGGACCTCTTGGGATCTTATATGGTATGCTTCCCAACGGAGCTAGATGATGTTCCGCGCCCGCCGACTGACTGGCTGGTTAACTGGCTGCTAGCCTGACCAACGTCAACGGGCTCGGGCAACACATTTTGGACCGCCCGCAGCCGCAACCGAGCCCGCAATAACAAACGCACCCGCACTCGGGCAACACACTTTGGACCGTGGGCAACGCCTCTCGCATCCGCAATGGGCAACAAATTATGGGTCGCTGGCACCCGCAACCGCTTCTGTAACAAACCACGTGATTGGCCGAAGGCGCCCACAACCGCACTCGGACCCAGACCCGCAACTGGGCAAAACACGTTGGGTCACAAGCGACAACAACCGCACCTGCATCCGCACCCACATCCGCAACTGGGCAGCACACTCTGGGCCGCAGGCACCCGTAACCGCACCCGTAACCAGATCCGCAACTGGGCAACGTATTCTGGGTCGCGGGCGCCTGCAACCGCACGCAGAATCGCAACCAGGCAGCACATTTGCACTCTGGGCTTTCTTGGGGCCCTCCTGATGCCTGCAGCTGGCGCCTCGTTGTGGCGGGACAGATGGGGCAATGCTTGGACATGCCAGGATCAGATCGGGAGATGCACTATCGCAAAAATATTCGCCATCGTCTTCATCATGATAAGCCCCAATCGCTGTCACCATCACCATCACAGTCATCACCACCACCACTGTCATAGTCGCCCCCATCTGCACCAACGACGCCATTCCTATCTTCAGAATCACCACCATCATCATCACCACCATCATCAACAGCTTCCTCCTCCTCCTCATCATCATCATCAGCATCATCATCATCATCGTCATCATCATCTGCATTATCATCATCATCATCATCATCATCATCATCATCATCGGCATCAGCATCAGCATCATCATCAGCAGCAACACTATCACAAAGAGCACCATTGTCAGACATAACAGCACCAGCAGCACCAGTGTCAGCATCAATAGCAACACCATTATCGCGAGTGTCATAACTTCCCTCGTTACCGCCATCATCCACAACAGCAGCATACTTATCATCATCATCATCATCATCATCATCATCATCATCGTCGTCGTCGTCGTCGTCGTCATCATCATCATCATCATCAGCATCATCATCATCATAATCATCATCTTCGTCAGCATCGTCATCATCACCATAATCGTTGTCAGCAGCATCATCAGCATCACCACCACCACCATCATCATCAACAGCAGCATCATCATAATCATCATCATCATCAGCAGCAGCATCATCATCATCACCATCAACATCACCATCACCACCACCACCATCATCATCAACAACATCATCATCGTCGTATTCGCAGTCTCCACCGTCATCATACAAACGTCCACTACACGAATATTGTCCCTCGTTGCTGTAAGCAGACTTTTGGCGAGGCCTGCGGTGCTCCGTTGGGACGCTCAGCGGGGAATCGCCATTCCACGCTGCTGCCTCTGAAATTTCTTGAAAAGAAAAAACCGACAGGAACAGAGGCAGGGCAATCATTTCGAGCGGCCTGGCGGGTGGCAGTCACGGAACGGGAGAAGAGAAGCCCGTCTTCGGAGCCCCTCGGTTTCGTCCCTGCCCTCTCCGCCCCTTCACTCTTCACCACAGCCAGCCCAGGAGCATCAGTGCCAGGAGGAGGAGCAGAGGTGTGGACGAGAGCAGGAAAAGGAAGGCGGGGTGCGCAAGGGGCTTCGGCGACAAACGAAAGCTCCAGGCCACGGCTGTCGTCACTCCGTTCGCGACGTGAGCCCCTCTGCTTCCGACCCTATCCCCAGGATCTCGCGGGCCGCTTTTTGACTGCCCAGCATCCCGAAGTCGCCCCCCCCCCCCCCGAGGCCGCAGCGGCAACCACAATGACGCCTGCCGCGCGCCTCCTCCGCGACGCCCGGGGGCAGGGGTGGAAACATCTCAGCGACGGGGGCCGGGCCGGCGCCGCAAGACGCCGCGAGATCGCCGCCACAGCCGCCGTCGTCGTTTGGCGGTGCGCACGAAGCTCTTGTGACAAGGTGGAGGGAGGGAGGAGGGCTTCTTAGAAGGAGGCTGCTTCTTAGAAGGCGCCGGCCTTACATCTACAGACGAGGCCCGCGCCTTCTGAGAAGCAGGGGTGCTTCTAAGAAGCCCCCCCCCTCCCCCCACCCCCCTCTGCGCGTGGCCGACACTCTGCGCGCGCCTCGCACGTGGCGCACCTGGCGCGGCTGGAGCGCGCGGCACACCCGGCGCACGTCGAGCACGTGGCGCACCTCGCGGGCCTGGCACGCTCTGGGCCTCCAGCGTGGCTGAGTCGTCGTCGCCGCAGCCGGCTCCATCTTCGGCGTCGTCGGCGTCGTCGGCATCGTCGGCGCTGGTCCGCGTCGTCGTCGGCGTCGTCGGCGTCGCAGGCTGCCGCCGCCGTCGCTGGCGGCGGCGGCGGCGGCGTCGGCAGCGCGGCGTCGCTCGGGGGGCGCGCCGTCGGGCCCTCGACGGGTCTCGCCGGCCCTCGCCCGCCGAACCCCCGCGCGAGGCCACAGGCGCCCAGGGACACGCAAACGCGTGGCGCGCGTGCCGTGGCTCTTGCGCAGAAGGGAGGGCGAAGGAGGAGGAGGAGGAGGAGGAGGAGGAGGAGGAGGTGGAGGTGGAGGTAGGTGGAGGACGGGCAAGGGATAAAGGGCACGAGAAATCGGAGAAGGAGGGCCCAGCGAGGGCCGCAAGGTGGGCTGACAGTGCCGCAAGATGGGCATGACTGGGCGTGGAGGCGCCCAGGGGCACACTTCGAAATACACACAAGATTCCAGGATTCCCCGTATTCCCGCACCTCTTCTGGGCCTTCAGCTGCCCCCCCCCCCCCCGCACTTCCCATCTTTCCCCCTCTTTCCGTGGGAGTCGACGAGGAATTGCGTCTGTGTGTGTTTTCCCCCTCCTGAAAGGCAAGCGCCGCGGGCGGCCGGTGACGCGCCAGCCGCTACAGCCGGGACCGCGCCGCCCACTGCCGCGGCGCAGCGCGCAGGCCGCGGCCGCCGGGGTCCACGGTGCGTCTCCTCTGCGGCGCGTGGCAGGCTGGGGACGTGTCGGCGGCGAGCGAGGGGGGGGGGGGGGCGGGGGAAACGCGAGGAGGAGAAGGCCTTTGTTCCAGAAGGCGGCGGGACTTCTGGGAAGTTTTTGTCTGTCTTCGGGGAAGGCCCCGAGAATTTCTCAGACGGCGCGGGGGCTTCCGAGCCTGCAAATCTGAGAAGTCCCGCCCCTTCTCACTTCCCCCCCTCGCTCGCCGCCGAACGTTGGAGGCAACTCATGGGGGTTGTCGTGGGAACTGTTGCAGACTCTTCGGCCTGACAGAGGGGCCACCGAGCCTGGTGGACCCATGTATAACGGCCCAGAGAGAGCCGGAGGAGGAGGAGGAGGAGGAGGAGGAGGAGGAGGAGGAGGAGGAGGAGGAGGAGGAGGAGGAGGAGGAGGAGTCTGGGAAGTGCCGGCGCCCATGCGGAGTTTCGCCTCCCATAGGAGTGGGAATAACCGGGCGGTTCTCCCAGACGCCACTCCGGAAGAGGGGGTGTGGGAGGGCGCACGCGTTCCCCCAGGGCGACGTACCCCCCCCCCCAGTGAAGCATCGCAGTGGCCACTGCTCCAGCCACGATGTGCACCGCAGCCCAGCCTCGCTCCCGGCGTCTCGAAAGGGGGCCCCTCTCTCACAGGGTACGTCTGCTCTGAGGCACGTTTGGCCTCCCCTGAAGGGTGGGCCTTTTTTCAAGACGGCTTCCACTCGAAAACACGCCCTGAGTGCGAGCTGGATTGAGGGGGTGACCCTTCCTCGCAGGGGCCCCCTCGTGGACATCCTGCCCCGAGGGCGAAGTTTGATAACCCCTCGCCAAGAGGGCTTTGGAGGGAAAACTTCTCCCCAGGAGGTAGTTTTCCCGGGGAGCCTTTTCTTGAGGGAATGGCGCGTCGCCTCAGACAGCTTGGGGCACCGCTTCGAGCATACGTGTATGCTGTCCGAGGTGTCCCTCGACGTCAAGAGCTGGAGATGTGCGCGAGCTCTCGCTGGGAGGGGAGGTTCTTACCTGATGGACCAATTTTCCACCACCGCTACCATATGTAGGACGGGGGAGAAGTGAAGATGGGGGCCCGCGCCGTGAGTGCCCGCCCCATGTTGGGCTGCGTGCCCATGCGGGTGCGGGCCTGGCCAGTGCTGCTCTGTCAGTGGGCAGCTCGGCCACATCTCAATTGCATGTGTCAGAGGGTTTCGGAGGGAACCATCTCAGAAACCTCGAGCAGTCTCCGATTGATGCCTCAACTTTTTACTATCACGAGCGTGTCGCTGGAGATTGTTGGCTTCCCAGAGCTAGTCAGTCAGTCAGTCAGTCAGTCCGCTCCTCCTCCTCCTCCTCCTCCTCCTCCTCGTCCTCCTCGTCCTCCTCCTCCTCCTCCTCCTCCTCCTCCTCCTCCTCCTCCTCCTCCACCCTCTCCTACCTATGGTAGTGGTGGTGCTGGTGGAAGATCGGCCCATCTTTACCTGTGGCATTGAATGTGGGAGGGCGCGACCTATTCCGGCACCATGATCCTCCTCCTCCTCCTCCTCCTCCTCCTCCTCCTCCTCCTCCTCCTCCTCCTCCTCCTCCTCTCTCCTACCTACGGTAGTGGTGGTGGTGGAAGATCGGCCCATCTCTGCCTGTGGCACTGGACGTGGGAGGGCGCGAGCTATCCCGGCACCATGACTCGCTGAGCCCACTGGGTGCTCCGCGCTCGGCCCTCCCGGCTGGCCCTGTCGGGATCGCGAGCCTGCCAACCCGAGGGACCAGGATCGGTGCAGGCGGTGCACCCACCGCTCAGACTTCGGAACATTTTCGGCTACGAGAACGGACTCCGCCCCGAGCGTTTTCTTGAACAGTAGTCCAGGTCCCGATGTACGAACATGATACGACAGAGGACTGCACAAACACGCAAAGGGTGCAGTCTCGATTTTCTTCAACGAGGTCTGGAGTCCATGGAAGTTGCTGCCTTTTCCTGAGATGTCTGATGGGTGTATAGCATGTGCCTGCCCGCGCAACCTTGAACAGGCCGCTTGATCGGAGGTCGCCAGGGGCTCTCGACCCCACCATCTCTCGTATGGATGTCGCCCCCGTGAGTTGTGCTGCGCTGCCTTGGCCCTTGGGCCATGACCCGAGACAAGGCCCCCGACGGAATTTTAACCATAGGCGCCCGCGCAGGCAGGAGAGCCCAGAATCGAATCGATAAATTGGATCGGCGACCGAAATGAATCGGATCGGCGGAAATCGGCAGCCGAGTCGGGAGAAGTTGAATCGGCGAAATCGGCAGACTAGTATGCCTCCAGTAAGGGATCGGACCCCAAATCGGAATCCGAAGTCGAATCGAATCGGAATCGGAGGCCATCGGAACGGAATCGAATCAAGCCGGAGGAATCGAAACGAGCCCTATGCCAGCGTCGTCGCCGAGGCGGCACGAGCCAGCAGCAGCGGATGCCACCCGAGCTCCTCCGCACTGGCCGCAGGTGCAGCGGCGGACCCCAGCCGCGGCCGCAGCCGCCACAGGCGCCGTGGCCCGGGCAGATGGGCTGCCACGGGCCGGGCGCCTCTTCGCCGAGGTCGGGCTCCTTCGCAAGACACACTCAACGCTGACCCCAAGGCGGTCGAGAAGGACTGGCATTCGGTCGAGCATGTCTTCCTCCGCCCGATGGAAGAAGTCATGCAACGAGTCAAGAGAGAATATGAACTAGGCAAGACATGCTCACAGAAACATGCCCGACGATTGTTACAACTGTTCTGGAACGTTCCTCTTTGAGGCTGGCACAGACAGTGCGGGGATGGCCAGAACCGTTCTCGGGCCGGGCTCGCTAGAAAGGGAGAGTCAGCGCTGAGGGGGCACAGGGTGGCTCCTGCCCGAGCAGCATCATGAATGGCGCGGCGCCGTCGCCCAGAGCGCGCCTGTCCGGGGGCGCGTTCAGCTGCTCCACGACGGCGGCCCAGTGCGCCCTGGCCGCGGGGGTGAGGCCGACGGCCTCCCCCGCGGGCTTCAGCGCCAGGGCCGCCTCGTGGATGAAGGCCTTGGCGCCGGCGCGGACGGCCGCGAGGGCCCTCTCCTCGTGGGCCAGGCCGTTGACCTGCCTCGCAAGGGCCAGGGCGGCCTCGGCCCGCACGGCGTCTGCCGCGGCCTCGCTGATGGCGCGGCCCGCGGGGGCGACCCACGCCTCGGACTCCCTGGCGGAGAAGGGGTGCAGCAGGCCCTCGGCGAACCTGCCGGGTTGGAAAGCGACCGCGCAGAGTACGTCGAGCGTCGCGAGTGGCGCGCCCGAGGATCCAGGCTCCGCCCCCTCCTGCCAGGCGGCCCGCTGCATCTCCAGCCTCTCCAGCCGGGAGGCCCCCAGCGCACTGCGCAGCAGGCGATGCACGTTCGATCGGTGGGACGCGAGCAGGTAGAACCTGCTGACGCCATAGCCCTCGCCGGGAAAGGCCCGCATCATGCGCCCAGCCTCGTCCTCGCCCAGCCTCGCCAACGGCCCGACGCAGAAGTCCACCACCGCACGCAGCGCCTCGAGCGCGTCCGCGCCAGGGCACCGGCTGAACTTCCTGCGGCCGGCGTCCAGGAAGCTGCCGCCGATCAGCCTCAGCGCGTCGTGCACGTGGCGCTGCACCACGGAGTAAGACATGCGCAGCCGCTCGGCGAAGGTCTCGGGAAAGATGGCCCCCGCGCGGGCCAGCTCGAGCAGCTCGCCGCGCTGGTGCAGCGCGTACTGCAGCTTGTCGTAGCCGCAGCGATGCACGGACGCGTTCCAGCAGTTCACGCGGGGGTCCTCTCCTCCGCAGTCCTCGTCAGAGGCGAACAGCGGGTTGCGCGGCACGTTCGCAAGTGCCCCGTCGGTGACCTCCTGGCCGTTCGCCAGCAGGTCCAGGCACGGGTGGCGCTGACCAGTCTCCTCCCCAGCCAAGGGCGTGTACCCGTACTTGATGGCGAACACGTCGTATGCCCCAGGAGCCTCCAGCATCAGCCCCCCGCACACCGGCTGCCGCGGGTCGCCCGACGTGTCCAGGTCGTCCTGATAGGCCATCACGCTGGTGTTGCCGTCCTCGGGGGCAAGGAAGTTGTGGCGCAGGCCGAGCGTGTGCCCCACCTCGTGCACGACCGTGGACAAGATCCTCTTGAGCACGTGAGGGTGGTTGGCGTCCAGCAGGGGGGCCCGGCATCCGCACGTCGGCCGAACGAAGTGCTCCGCCAGTGCCTCGGCGCTGTGGCGCGAGACCCCTTCGACGAAGGCAGAGAAGCCCAGGAGGACGTGGGCCACGAGGAGCTCACCTGTCCGAAAGTCTCGCAACGAGGGCCCGAATCCATACACCGGGAGCAGCGAGTCGGTCATGTAGATCGAGTTGTACCTAGCGTCGCCGCGGCTGTAGTCTTCGGGGAAGCCGTCTTCCCCGGGCAGATGGCAGCGGAGAACGCCTTCGCCACACGCCGCGGCAGAGAAGGCCGTGTTCCAGCTTTCCACACCCTGCCTGATGGTCTCGTGGTAGATCTTCGGAACCGCGGGGTCCACGTAGTAGTTGATGTGCCCACCCTGCCGTTCCAAGTTCCAGCGGTTGATGACGCTGCAGTCCTCGTTCACCCTGACCTCACCGCCGATGCTGACACGCGTCTCGAAGAAGCCCACCCGACGGTCCTTGGCGCGCGGAACCATCGGCACCACGGGCAGGCAGCAAAAGGCGACATTGTAGTACACCGCAGGCTGTCCCTGATCCGATGCACCGCCGTCGCCTGGCGACTTGGCCACATATCGCAGCCAGAAGTTCTGCGGGAATGCCCGCGCCTCTACCAAGTGCGCGTCGCTGTCCATCGACGGCGGTCTGCGGTGGCCCATGGGCGCAGCATCCTCCCCGGCCGCCAGCGCGGGCGACGCGAAACTCGCGAGCCAGCCCGTGATGTCTATCAGCACCGCCTCCTCCCCCTCCGGCGGCGGCGGCGGATCCCGTTTCTTCCGCCTCCTCGTCTTCTGGAAGAAGAAAAAACGCCATAAGTATAGACTCGTGGCGCTCCGCGCGGATTTCTTGGACCTGCGCTGGACCCCTCTCCCTGGCGCGCGGAGCGCGCCACGGGCGGCGCAGGAGGCACTGCCGGGGGGTCCTGGCGCAGATCCAAGAAATCCGCGCGGAGCGCCAACTTTGTATGTTTACTGCGCTTTTTCTTCTTCGACCTTCTCTCTCCTCCCCCTCGCCCGCCTCCCGCCGCCTGCGCCCGCCTGCTCGTCCGGTGGGTCATGGTCCTGTTTGGCCGTGCGCACAAAGGGGGTAGGGGGAGGGGGGAAGGCTCCCTAGAAGAAGGTTCATCCATAGACAAGGCCCGCGCCCTCTAAGAAGCAGGGGTGCTTCTAAGAAGCCTTCCCCCCTCCCTCTTCCCCTCTCTGCGCGTGGCCAGCCTGTCCCGGCCGCGCCGGCCCCTCGGGCGGCTCCGCCTCAGCTGGCCCCTCCTCCGGCTGCGCCGGGCCCCTCTCAGGGCGCTTATTTGAGGGCTCCTTCGGCGCCTCCGGCGGCGCGGGGCCCTCCTGTGGTAACCCGATAACCCGCCGGGAGGGGGCCCTCCTCCTCCTTCTCCTCCTCACCGTCCCCGTCTCAGTCCTCTTCCCCTTCCTCTCCACCCCGCCCCTTCCCCCTCCCTCCCCCTCCTCCCTTCATAAGCTGACCGCCTCCTCGGCGAATCAGAGCGCACTCCAAAACAAAATCCTCCCTTCCTCTCCTCCCCCACTCTTCCCCCTCTCTCCCCTCTCTGCCCTCCTCTCCTCTCCCTCCTTTCCCCCGGTCCCCCCTCCTCGGGGTGCTCTGCTGGCTCCGTCGGCGCCTCTGGCGGCGCCGGGCCCTCCTGCCGCCGCTTCTGGCGCGCCGCCGCGGCGAGGGCGTCGTCGGCCAGGGGGCGGAATACGTGCAGGAACCCGGGCAGCGCGCCGCCAGTCCTTGCGGTGGCTCGAAGATGGGGTCCTTACGGACTTGGACGCCCGATTTATAGGGAAGCGAACTCTGTACACCGACGCTTTTCCCGCCCCTGCGCTGAAATTCGCACAAGAACGCGGTTTCTGATGTATACGGGATCCTGGTGTATACATTTTTCGCTGTTTCCCCGTGACATCGGGGAAAAATATATACACCACACCACCCCAGCGTCGTCCCCGACCCTCAAAAGTCCTGGGATTCAAGAAACAGCCCGCCACTGATAATGTATGTGTTCCAGTTTTCGAATTTCGCCGGGATAGCTGCGGTCTAGGGCAACTCTGGTTTGCGCCCCCGAGGCATGTGTGTGTGTGTGTGTTCACATGTTCTTGATTTCCGTCTTCCCCCACCTCCCATATGCTCACACATTTTCCTGAAAGTCGACGTCGAATTATGTCTGTGTGTTTTCAATTCCCCCCCTGGGGTCCTGAGGACGAGGTGCCTCAAACAATGATGTTCTTTCCACGGCAAGATACGACCCCAGCGATGACTTCTCTCCCTCGATCGCTGCAAATCTCGCTACAGCCAAGAAGAGCCGCACGGTGAGACATGTGATCACCAGCTTGGCCTGGTGGACAGGCGGCCACCGTTCTCCCAGGGACCAGCCAAGAGACCCCAACAGCAGGAGGACAGCGAGAACGTGAAGGAAGACGAGGAAAAAAGGGAAGGACAAGGAGCGGAAGGACAAGGTGCCTCAAACAATGTGGTGCAATGCATATGAGGGCCGACGCGATCTTCGTTCCACCTCTCAGGTGGGCCTACCCACGTCCACGAGCTGCCCATCCAAGGATCTGCCGCAAGCTGTACGCTTCGTGAGCGGCAACTTGTCCGAAGGGCCCTGCCACGAAACTTAGAACCATGGCGTGCCAGCGCGCTGGATGGGGGACGAGCGAGGACGGCCCCAACCCACCCAGTCCTGAGGACCCCCATCCCTCGGGGCCCCATGCTTGAATCATTGGTCCTCGGGTCGTACAGCGACGAGGCCAGGTCAGTGGGCCCCAGCACCTGCTGCGGCAGCTCAAGGGAGCCTCTCACACCATCGACGCACAGCGACGCAACATTGACGCTAAACCGGCGCGATCTCATCGATCTCCAGACGCTAATCAAAGCTCGTGCACCCCGAAGACGACACTGCGAGGGCATGCGAGCCCCCCGTGGCTTGAGCGGCGCCTGCTGCATCCGCAGCAGGTGCACGTCGCGGCCGTTCGGTGCCGCGGCCAGCTGCAGCCCCGCCGCGCTGGGGGTGCAGTCGACCATGTCGGGCAGACTCCCCTCGGCGCCGATGAGCGTGAGCTGGTTGAAGAACCCGGTGCCCAGCCGGTCCTTCCGCACCTGCATCAGGACGCGCCCGTGGTCCTCGCTGACGTGCAGCGTGTGGAAGGACTCGAAGGCGGTGTACTCCTCTTCCGCGTCGTCAAACCACTTGGCGACGCTCGTGGAAGAGGAGACAACTGCATACCGTAGATTCGTGTCGTGCCGACTTCGACGTCGTTTCCTAACACCGTGGGGATCATTCAACCTTGAACGATCGGCCGTTTCCGAAACGTCAGATGGTTGAACACGATTCTGGGTCACTGGCGGCGTTCAACGTTAAACACAGGCAGCAAGGTCGCCGCCAACCGACACGACGCTCACCGACCGTAAACATAACACTCGGAGCTCCGCGTGGAAATCGTGGGTCGGCGCTGGCACCCCCTCCCTGCTGGCAAGCGCCGCCGATCCGATCCGAGAAATCAGCGCGGAGCTCCGAAAGCGCACCTCTGTGCAGCTTTAGCTGCCACGGTCCGCGCCGGCGGGGCTGGCCGCGCCCGCTCGCACAGGGATGAGACCCGTCCGCCCCCGAAGTGGCCCCTCGCCCCCCCCCTCCCCTCTGCGGCCGCCCGCCCTGCCCTGCTTTCCGCCCGCGCATGCTGGCCAATCCGCCACCACGGCGCCCCCCTTCGGCCCGCTCGCGGGTGCGGCAGCCTCGGCCTCGCCGCCGACGAACCACAAGCGTATGCGGCCTTCTCTTCTTCGAGCTCGGCGGAGCTCCGTCGCCGTCGTCGTCGCTCGCCTCGCTGCCGCCGTCGTCCTCCTCTCTGGGCGCAGGCTCGCCCTGCGGCTCCTCCGCCTCCGGCTCGCCCTCGCGCTGCTGGCGCCGAGCGCGCCGAGGCCGCCGCATGCCTCCGCGCTCCGCCGCGCAGCGGGGGCGGCCTGGGCCCGAAGGCGGCGCTTACGGTGGGGGGGCAGCGCGCGCGAAGTGGGACCTATCCTTGCGAATGCCATGACCATGGACACTCTGACAATCCCATCGTTGAGTTAAACGTGTTGAAAATGTGTAAAACATGCTCTAAACATATTTCAGGCACGCTTTAAACATTTTTTTTTTTTTTTTTTTAAAAAAAAAAAAACATATTTGAAACACCTTTTAGACATCTGGAAAGTATTTGGCAACACGCTTCCTCTCCATTAATCGACTTCCGCAAACCTATCCAGATCCACTGCCTGAGGAACCGGTGCCCTGGGACCCCTCGCGGGCGGTGGACCTTTGAGGACAGCTCAACCCACCCTCCACTCCCGCCCAGGTCATCCAGGGTGCCCCCAAGCACCCAACAAACCCAACCCGAACACCAGCCAGGACCCTCTGGATCACCAGGACAGGAGTGGGGCTCCTCGCTCGCTGGGGGTGCCCAAGCTCTGCCCAATGGGGTCCGAATCTATCCATGCTCACCGCCTGCTGGGATTCCCGAGGATTGATCCTCCAGGCGGGGGTTCTGGACAGATCCCCGCACCAGAGTATCGGGGGCACTACGGTACAGAGAGGTCGGCGCGGAGCCATGGAGAGGCGCGGGGCCTCAAGAAAAAATAGCTGGGGGCGACGAGGGGGGCGAATAGCCCAGGGGAGAGCTATACATGCATCTCAGGAGTGCTGATGGCACATGCCTGACGGACGATCGAATATCGACGGGATGACGAGTCGAGCAAAAGAGGAGGAGGAAGAGGAGGGGGATGAGGAGAAGGAGGAGGAGAAGGAGGAGCAGGAGGGGGAGGAGGACGAGGAGGAGGAAGAGGAGGAGGACGAGGAGGAGGAGGACGAAAAGGAGGAAGAGGAGGAGTCGGCGAGGCTCCCGGGCGAATACCTGTAATGCCCGCACCTGGGCTACTCGCCCCTGTCATCGCCTCCGAACCGTGGCCCAGCGGGTGCGCTTGAGGGTGCGGGGCCCCGCACGCAGACTCGGGTTGCCCTGCCTGTCCACCCAGAAGCAGTCGCCTGGAAACCGCGCTGCAGATGCCAAGAGCAACGCAAAAGGCATGGGAAGGCCATACCCTGCAGGGTCGTGGACTGGACCCCGAAGTGCAAGGATTGCTCAGGAGCTCAAAATGATTATCATTCTTCGGTCGGCCCCCAGCCTGCGATGTTTGAGCCCTCAGACCTAAAAAATGTTCCCCATAATGAAACCGTGGCGGCGCGCACAAGGGGGTGGGGGGAGGGGGGAAGGCTTCTTAGGAGGCTGCTTCTTAGAAGGCGCGGGCCTAACAAGCAGGGGTCCCCCTCTGCGCGTGGCCGAACACCGACATGTGCGTGCCGAGCGCGCGCATCAAGCGAGATCGCGGTCCAAAGAATTGGCGAAGCACAGAGCCGAGCACCCTTTGGACATGCCGGCCCGCCGCCTGCGTGAAACCCTCAACGCCCCAATGGCAACGCTTGAGCGGCCAGGCGCTGCTGCAGTGAGGCTCCTTGTCAAGGGTTGGCCTCCTCCTCCTCGTCCTCCTCCTCCCCTCTTCCTCCATTCCTTGTCCATATAAATAACTTTTCCCTGTCGCACCCCGAGGCCAGTTTTTTGGGGCAGGCCGAGAGTTTCGCCTGAGACTTCCCCACCATTTTATGACCTGAAGCTTTCGACATGACACACGTTTCGCGGATTGAGGGCGGGTCGTCTTCAAAATGTGGTTCTAGCCTCAACGCCGCGCACATTCGTGTTAAACATGTTGCAAGAGCTTCACGGATTGAGGGCAGGTCGTTTTCAAAATGTCGGTCCCGCCTTTAGCGCCGCGCACATTCGTTTTAGAAATTTGTAAAGAGTTTCACGGCTTCAGGGAAGGTCGCTATCAAAATGAGGCTCTCGCTTCAGCGTCGCGCACATTCGTTTTAAACATGTTGCAAGAGTTTCACGAATTGAGGGCTGCTGTGTTTTAATGTGGTTCTCGCCGTAGCGCCGCGCACATTCGTTCTAACATTTGCAAGAGTTTCACGGCTTGAGGGAGGGTCGCTTTCAAAATGAGGCTCTCGCTTCAGCGTCGCGCACATTGATTTCCAAACTTTGTACGAGCTTCACGGATTGAGGGCGGGTCGTTTCGGATTCCCATGATCAGCGTGCCAAACATGTTTTTTGGAAGGGCTCGGGATAATTAGGGTGCAACAGTTACGTTGATTCGCTGTGCTGAAGTCTCCGGAATGGCGTCCTGGCAGGATTCAAGGTCGTGAAAAACACAGTAGTCAGGTTGATCCGTGGCGTTGGAATCCCGAGAACAGTGTCTTGGCATGCTTCGGGTCTTCAAACGGTTGTCTTCCAACGAGGCAGTTCCCTCAGTGGAAATGAACCGTTGTAGGGGCCTATGAAGAGGGAGCTTAGAGGAAGGGTTTATTCCAACATCGTTGACGACTCTTGGATTTCCACTGGTCCTCCTCCTCCCCCACAATTGCACCATATAAATACTGCTCTCCTCTCTCCCCTGGTGGCGTCCGGGGAATGACCGGCCCCCCTCCGCATACTTGTTTTTTACACACAGGATTCCCAGGAGTTGGGATTTCGCTTGTTTGTTTTGAAAATGCTGCTCTCGCTGAAGCGATGGCCTCATTTTCGGGCTACCGCTCGTTCCGAATCGTGCTCCCGGTGTAGCGATGGCCTTATTTCCGCGCTTCCGCTCGTTCCGAATCGTGCTCCCGCTGCAGCGCTGGCGTCATTCTTTCCAACGCCATGCCCCGGCATAGTTTTTGGTCCTTCCAAATAGGCCCCAAAATTTAGAAACTGGATCCACCAATGAACCATCGGAAATGATTACACATTCGGTGTCGATTCGTTGATTTTTGGGGCCGCGGAAGCCCCCCCCCCACACTTTGGGGCGTCGCCACGCCATGCTATGTCATGCTACGCGTTGATCTTCGACACCATGCTATGCCATGTAATGCTATGCCATGCTACGGCATCCGATTGTACAAATAGAAAGGAGATCTACGCCACGGTAAGGGATGGGAGGGATGGGTAGGACGTCAGATATGACGCGAAAGCACCTAGCTTGTCCTCCCCCCCTCCTCCTCCTCCTCCTCCTCCTCCTCCTCCTCCTCCTCCTCCTCCTCCTCCTCCTCCTCCTCCTCCTCCTCCTCCTCCTCCTCCGCCGCAAGGGATGGAGCCCGGGGAGGACATGGACAGCACGGACCGCAGCACGCACGCGAGTGTGGACTGGCGCTCACTGTTCGAGTGGGGATGTCTCGTTCTGTGGTGGGGGGGGGGGGCAGCAACCCGGGTTGGAGCCTGGGGAAGAATGGACAGCACGAGCCGCAGCACGCACGCTAGGGTGGACTAGCGCTCACTGTTCGAGTGGGGATGCCTCGTTCTGTGGGGGGGCATCAACCCCAGACTGAATTCGCCCCCCCCGATCATGACGAGGACACCGCGGGCATTTGTCGCTGCCGCGGAGACCAATACACCACGACGTTCTTCCCCTCAAAATCCAGCGCCTGCGTCTGGGCGCCGGGCGCCAGGCTTACCAAATACTCCACCAGCTGCCCGTGCGTCCTGACGGGCGTGCCGTCCGGCAGCCGCCGCTTGGGGAAGGCCGAGGAGTACACGCAGCACGGCACCACCGCGAAGGGCTTCCCCTGGCCGACCGCGAACTCCACGATGGCGCCAGCGGCCTGGTCCGGGTGGAGGCCGACGACGGCGGAGCAGCCGGCGAGGAGACGCGCCACCTCCAGGGCCTCCTCGGCCGACACGGGCGCGGATGCTCTGGTCTTCTCGGGGCTCGAGTCTGTGGCCTCCTCTGGGCGAGCGCGTGCCACTGCTCGCAAAAGAACTGCTCGCAGATGGCATGGATCCGCCGCAGGGGATCTACGATAAACGTCATCGGAGCAAGCATCTGCGTTTTCGATGATTGCGAGTGGGCACTTTGCGAGTCGTGGAACGCGCTCGGTGATCCTCTGGGCTGCCGTCCTCCGCTGCGCCCTCGGGCAGAGCCGGCCGCTCAGCGGAATCCCCCGGCGGCGCCGCCGGCAGGGGCGCCCCCGCGGGCCTGAGATTTTGCAGGTGGTGCGGGTAGAAGCTGGGCGGCCGGTCCCGCCCGGCGTCCAGGACCGAGTCGCCGCCCTCGTCCTCCGCCGCCTCCCCTCCCTCGTGCAGGCCCTGCCGCGTCCAGCACAGCCGCTGGGCGGACTCCAGCCGCTGGCGCAGGCGTGCGGGGTCGCCAGGCCCACAGCGGCCACGGGCCGCGGCCTCCGCCGCCCAGCTCGCCAGCTCCTCGTCGAGCAGGAGCTGCAGGTGCCCGGGCGCGCGGCTGGCCTCGCCGTCGGCGGGCGCGTCGCCGTTCCAGGGCCGCCATATGCTGTTCCACCAGTAGAGGCGAAGGTCCCACTTCCTGCGGAACTGCTTCAGCTGGAGCGGACGCGGGTCGACACAAGTGGCGGGCACGCCGTTCAGGTTGAGCAGCTCGAAGCTCAGCTCGCCGTTGCCGCCGGCCACGTCGAGCACGCCGCTGCCGGCGGCCAGCAGCTCCGCGCCGAACTCGTCCAGCAGGAAGCGACGCAGCACGCTCGCTCGCGACAACTTCCGCACAACCTTTCGGCGGCCGCCCCACGCGCGGGGCGCTGGTGGTGGCGGGGGCACGCTGGCGGCTCCGTCGGGGCCCTCGGCCACGCTGTGCACGAAGAAGCATGTCTCCGCGAACTGACAGCGGCCGCGCGCGAAGTGTTTGCAAGGGGGCCTGCGCGCGGTGAGCCCCGCGGCCTCGGCGCAGGCCAGGTGCGACCACTTGGGGCTTCCCGCGGGGCCGCCAGGCCACGACAGCTCCCCGGCCTCCACGGCCCCACCGCAGCAGGCGCAGCTGAGGCGGCACCGCGCCTCCATTGGCTGCGCCTCGCGCGCCGATGGGGCAGGCCGCAGGCGGCCGTGGGCGGCTCGGCGCTGGAGCCAACATGGCCACGGACCCGCTAGCAGATCGCACGCGCCAGATGCGGGTGAACTCTGCCTGGCGTCCCGCCTAGTTCTTGTCGCCTCTCCGCGGCCGCCCCCCGCGGAGCGAGCTCGCCCGCGCTGCGGCAACAAAACTCCACCCTGGCCCGTCCGCTTCAAGTCCGTCCGGGCCGAAGCGCGGCTGGCGACCGAGAGGGCGTGGCGTTATGCCAAGCCCTTCGTCGCTCAGCACTGTCTGCCTCGGCTGTGTGACACATCTGCGCCATGCAGCGACTGGCCGCGGAGAGTCCACTCGATACCAGCGGCGGCTGGCAATGTGAATACAGTCAAGCTGCTGCAACAGGGAACGCTGAACAAGGAACGAAGCCCCTTGTTGGCACCACACGAGCCTGGGTGCACGAGGAGGACTAGAGGAACAACCACGGAATGACCTAAGGAACACCGAGCTCCTTCCGAACCGAAAGCAGACCGTATATCAGCGTTTTTACTGTACACATGTTTCTATCTGTTTGAGCGGCAGAATAGGCATCCTGTTGAGGCCTCACCAGCTTGAGCCTACCCCCAGCGAGTCGAGTGGCCCAAGCTTCCAAACCGTCGAGAGAACAAAATGCGTTCATTGGCTCATGAGTGCAATACTGCAGGAACTGCTCGAAAAGGCGATCGGGTGACTGCCGCACCCCCGCGTTTGCCGCGCCCCCCCTCTTAAAACACACACCGAGAACCGCAGCCTAAACGCGGCAGAGGAGAGGCGAGGAGCAAGCAAGGAGGATTTGGAGTCCCGAAACGGTGCGGTGACAGACCGTGCGGTGACCTCGAAATCCCCCAAGACCTCACCGCACGGTCCGTCACCGCACGGTCTTGGGACCCCAGAGGCCCCTGTCGCTCGAGACGTCCCCGGAGAACGACCCGAGTCCCAAAACCGTGCGGTGACCCCGAATCCCCACCGACTCACCGCACGGTGTGGTCACCGCACCGTTTGGGGACCCCCGAGTGGAAGAGGAAGAGCAAAGGGGGGATGAGCTGCAGGAGGAGACGGGAGCTGCTGGAGCTCCGGCCCCAGAGCACGTCGGCCGACGCGGGCGCGGCGCCCAGGCCTGGCAGCGGGGCCCCGAGCGCCGCGCACAGCGAGCGCAGCTCGTCACCACCTTAGGCCCCGCGGTGCGCACACAGAGAATGATGGAAGAACAGTATACGCTGACACCTATAGGGAGGTGGGCTGGGGAAGGGAATGGCGGAAAAGGCGCTGTAGGTATGGGTGCGAGTTGTCGACCCTGAGGGAAGCTCCCACTCGAGCGAACAACCCCATCCGATGTCTCGCACCGCATGATAGCCCGGGCGGAATTCCACCCGAGAAATCTGCGAGTCGTCGAGGTACAGTGGAGGCCCGACCACAAGACACCTCCCAGAAGAAACCCAATCCTGAGACCCCAGGGCGTCCATCGATTTGTGGTGTGGGAGCGTCACGGCTTGCGTCGCAAAACCATCGGAACCCAAGAAACCCAGAGCACCCTGGAGGCAAGCAGGGTGTTTCTTGGCATGGGCCTCCACTGCATGGGTGCTGGCTGCCAGCTCAGGCCATGAGACAAAGATGGGGTCGAGCAGGCGAGCGAGAGCGACGCGGCGCCAGCACGCGCTGCTGCGACCACGACGGGATGCACAGCACGCCGAGCACGCGCACGGCGCCGCCACGGCCCACGACGCGCACGCTCTCGCCGCACGCTCGCGAAGGCGCCCGCTGGACCGCCCTCTCCACGCCCCCCCTCCACAGTGGGCCCGGATAGCACAAGCGTTGTTAGAGGGCAGAAGATCCACCCCCAGAATAACCAGCCCGACACGCGAAGTCGCCGTTTAGTAAACGAACCCAGAGGAGGAATCAAACAGGGCAGGGCTGTTTAGTAAACGCCCAGGACCGTTTAGTAAACGCCAATTGTCGGGTCCTGGTGTTTTTTCCTCCAATGAGTTTTGTTGTTCCCATCGTACTTGAGGACCACATCCCATATATAATTTCGAGCACCCGGAAAAGTGTCGAAACAGTGTCGAGACAGTGTCGAACGAGTATGCCCCAGGGCCCGACAGGCGAAAACCCTTGAGCTTCGGTATTTTCTTGGTGCTCGATTTTTTTCTGGCGATCAAAGCTAGAAGTTGGTTGGAATATCATAACACACGCGCCGCTCCTAAAACACGCGACGTTGTTTGCTGGGTGCGTCAGGGCGAGCGAGGGGGAGCTGTTGTCCAGGGGCGACTTCTACGCCGGCGCCCGGCCCCTCGCCGCGCGCGCGCAGCGCGACGCTCCTGCGGCGCCCAAGGGGGGGCTCGGAGGGGTCACGGCGCCAGCTGGGAAACCGTCCGCGGGCATCCAGAAGCTTGTGGGTGGTTTTTGCGGTCTCCCAGTTTGCGGGCGGGTGATACTTGAGGGCTGGCCTCAAGGGGGGGGGGGGAAGAGAAGGGGCCCAAAAGGCCCTTCTCTTCACCCCTCCTTTAGGTCACCCTCCATTCCCCCCCGTCTTTCCCCGCTCCCCCCCCCACCCCCTGTCCCTCGTCGAACGGCTCTGCTGCGGCACCGTGGCACCCAGGACCAGCAAGGCGGCCGATGTGCGCCAGACATGGCCTCGCCGAGTGCCCGTCCGGCGCCATTGCCCGATCAGAGCTTGACCACAGAAAGGGCGGGCCGATCTCCGTATCGCGTCCACAGCGAGCACGCGCGCGAGCAGAAATTCATGCCTGTTCGACACCGGCAGCGCTCGCGGGGGCGAAAGGCTGGAGACGCCAGGGTTCAGGGCCCCTCCCGGGCTCCAGGGCCCCGAATCTGGCTATCATCGGCGCGCTCCTCCAGAAGCGCAGGCTCGGGCATCCAAAAGGTGATGGAGGTGGGCCGAGTTCAGCCAAAGCACGCGGCAACTGAGATGAGAGGAACGACAGGTTGCTACTCCGTCGCCTGGAATCGAGCCCCAATCGCAGTCATCCTTCACCTTACTCATCCCCCCCGCTGGTTGGCATGGCACTTTTTGGCGATGGCACATGCCCAGAGTTTAACGAGTTGCTCTGTGCGCAGCCCCTTACCTGGCACACCATCCAGATCGAAGTCACCCACCTACCTCGCTTCACTCGATTCAAGTAACCCTTCGTCCTGGTCGCAGGCTGGCTAGGGCCAGCGCTGATGCACTCCACGACCGCAGAGGCAGCGATGGCTGGCTGGCTGGATCAGCCGCTTTTCACATCTAGCCCTCCGAAAGGCGTTCATGCATACATAGATGTATAGGTATACATCGATACATGTATGGCATCCACGAACTTATGTCTGCGAGCGCCCTGGCCACATCCACAAATAATGCATGCGCGCATGGGTGTATGAACACATGTGTATGCATGTACGTACATCTGCAATTCGACGGCTCCCACTACATGTACGTAAATCTACATACATGTACGTGCATACATGCTCTCACTACAAAACGACGGCGATGCAACAAAAAGGGAAATGCATGTTCTACGAGGCTTCTGTGAATTCCTCGAACTGGTCAGCATTCTGCAAACAGTTGAAGTCGTTTGGTGTATATGCTGGTTGGCGCTGCCGCACAGAGCTGCGCCACCTTTCCCGTGAAGGGTCTACGAACAGCGGAATCACGAGTGGCATGCAGGAAGACAGTGGAGAGAAAGAGAGAGAGAGAGAGAGAGGGAGGGAGCGGGAGGGAGAGAAAGAGAGAGAGCCCATGGAAGTGTAAAGCACGCCCTGCGCCAGGCAATGAAAGCACAGTAGGGCCGCCTGGCGTCGTTCAGGCGCTTGCGCTGGCCGCCCCGAGCTCTTGCAGGAGCACGGTCAGGCTGCTGCAGTAAGGAACGCCAGAGAAGGGACGAAGCCTTCTTTCTGGCACCACAACTGGGGAGACCAAAAGGTACCAATACCGCTACTCCCCGGACCTGTCCAGGGGTGCGTTCTGGCCAGGATTTCGAGGCGAGTCCAGCGGTGGCGACGAGGGCCTCTCAGTGGGCCCAAACAGGGGAAAGACGAGGGAACCGTAGCGGTATGGGTACCTTTCCCCCCTTCTGAAACACGAGTTTGGGTGCAGGAGGAGGGCCAGAGGAACCACCGCGGGATGGCCTCAGGAACATCAAGCCTTGGCTGCAGCGCGACCGCCGCGGGCCACAAGCGGTGCTTCCGCGTCGCAGAATTCGAGTTTGAGCGCCTTCGCCAGCGTCGCCGGTGCGCCAACGCCGCATGAACCTACCGTACGGCCGTACGGTCTGGCTAGGGCGAAACACCCGTGAGAAAGACCCGCTCAGATCCAGCTCAGATCCGACAAATCCGCGCGGACCGTCACAAGTTTATGTTTATGCAGTCGTTCTTCCTCTACTCCCAGGCCTTTCCTTGGGGACTGGCTTTTCGTCCTGAGCCGTTTTAGAAGGTCATCGGGACCATCGAGGGGCCCATGGGTGCCGAAAGCGACCAGCAGCCTCCCGTCGTGTTCTTGTTCGCGACGCGGGGATGTCCTGCTTGGTACGGTCGGACCGAAGTACAAGATCCAGGTCGGTTCGGGAAGGGTTCCCTAATGTTCTTCCTGCTTGTGGCATGTTCTCGTGCATCCTTGGGGAGGGTACCCTCGAATGTTCTTCACTTTGGCTGGCGGAGGGTCTCATGTTCTGGAAGGGTGTTCTTCTGTCCAAGGGCCGGACGCATCGTGTTGGGCGGAAGCGGTTGGGAGGATACAAGGCGCGAATGTGCTATCAACACACATTCAGCATACGGTCGGACCTAGGCCAGAAGAGCATCCCTCAAGAACACAAGGCCCTCGCAGGCCAAAACGCACAGAACATTGAAGGGTACCCTCCCCGGGGTGCACAAGAACGCTCCAACAGACTCGAAGACCACTGAGGCACCCTCCCCGAACCGAGCTCGACCTTCTACCTCGGTCCGAGCGTCCTCGATCATGCGGCTCCCAACCCGATACCTCTCCTTCTGAACCCGCGAAGGCCGCCGAGGCCGGCCTCTCAAAAGAGTCCTGCACGCACACCGCCGGAGCTTAAGTGGGCCCTGGAGACGGCAGGGCCGTTTCTTTACCGGTGCCGTTCTGCCGCTTTGCAGTTTTTGTTGCGGGTTCCGACGCCGTTTTTGTTACCGGTTCCGTCGCCGCTTGTTGACCGGTTCCGGCTCCTGTTCCAATCCTGGAGCCGTTTTTGTTGCCGTTTCTGGTTGCCGTTTTTTTGCCGTTCCCATTTTCAAGGGACATGTTTTGGAAACGGTGAAAAAACGGCCATGTCGTTTCAGGGGCCCACAAAGGGTGACTCCACCTGCTCGAAACAGGCGCCAAAAAAAGCCAGATCCACACCAGGGGGGGGGGGCGGGGAGGGGGGCGAGGGCCCGCGCCGATCAGAAGAGCAACGAACAGGAAAGCGATCGCCATGATGCAGGTGTTCCGTCAGTGTCGGGCCGACGCTTCGTCCCCCGAGGGACTCTTCGGAGCCACGCTGCCTGCCGGTCGTGTGCACGCAGAGGCACGGAAGCATGGCTCCAACGGGTGCATCTGCCCGAGGCTTTCCCATCGGGGCGCTGGGCTCCGCGAGCCCCCCCACCTGCCCTCCCAGCAGCCCCATCCTCCTCCTCCTCCTCCTCCTCCTCCTCCTCCTCCTCCTCCTCCTCCTCCTCCTCCTCCGCCTCCCCCTCCTCCTCCGGCCAGGCGGCCCGGCCAGGAGGCCCGCCTGGCCGGAGGAGGCCCGCGCTGGGCTCCGCGAGCCCCCCTCCCCTTCCGTCTCAGCAAGCCCCCCCCCCCCGAAGTCAGTCCGCGTCGGATCGGGGAATCGGATCGAACCGGGATGAGCGTCGGATGGGGCCGCGAACCGAGTCGGATCGTCCGCGCCCCGAAACGCGCAGCAGCGCCGTGCAGGCCTCGGGCCGCGCCGGATCGCTGGAAGATCGGCATGGGATCGAATCGGATGGAGCCCGGCGAAATCGATATCGAACCGGATCGATCACATCGAAGATGACTCCCGCGCCACCGCGCTCCTCCGCGAGCCGCCGACAGCGCGACCCCTCGCGCGATCTTTCCGCGCCCATCCTCCCGAAGAGAGCAACGACTCCAAGGCAGGAGAGACACCCTTTGATGAACGCACTTGCCGACGAGCCTCCCCGAGCAGAACTGGCCCGGGAGGAGGGGAGCGATGGGGAGGAGCAGGGGTGCTGGGGCGGGGGCAGGGGGGGAGGAGGAGCAGGAGGAAGCTTCACCTGCGCTCCAGTCAGCCGTTCTGCCACTCCCTGCTTTTCCTGGCCCTCCCCCTGGCGAAGACCGGACGATTGAAGGGGCCCTGGGACACACAAATAAATACTCACAAATAACAGGACCCCCCATATTTTCGTATATTTTCTGGGCTTTTGACTTCCCCCACTTCCCCTATTTTCTCATATTTGCTGAGGGATCGACGATTAATTGTGTCTGTGTGTTTCCTTCCCT
The DNA here is from genome assembly GCA_963575745.1 of Prorocentrum cordatum. NCBI lineage: Eukaryota > Dinophyceae > Prorocentrales > Prorocentraceae > Prorocentrum > Prorocentrum cordatum. Next base: position 498,133 of record CAUYUJ010002091.1, on the reverse strand, counting down.
TCTGACTGACACGGCCCCCACCCTGCTCTGCTCTGGGCTCGCGTCGGGCGCGCGCCCCTGCTCCACCCGGCGGGCCGACCCAGCGCCACGAGGCTCACGGCAGAGAGCAGCGGAGAGGGGGGAGGACTGCGACGAGGAGGCGAGCCCGACGAGGCTGCCACCACCCTCCTCCTCCCCCTCCCCCTCCCCCTCCTCCTCCTCCTCCTCCTCCTCCTCCTCCTCCTCCTCCTCCTCCTCCTCCTCCTCCTCCTCCTCCTCCTCCTCCTCCTCCTCCTCCTCCTCCTCCCCCTGAGCAGGAGCAGCGGGGCGAGGACAACAAGTGACCACAACCACATCGAGGGCGCACCGTGGGGGATGGATGCCGTGCGCGTGCCAGCATTCTTCAGAACACCGCAGCCAGCTCAGTACTGG
>CAUYUJ010002091.1:420222-492722 GCA_963575745.1 Prorocentrum cordatum | reverse complement strand
CCCCTGACCCGCGTGTCAGGGGCTGGGTCTCGATGCGCCTCGGTCGCCCCTGGAGCGCGCCCCAGGAGAGGCGGGGCCCTGGCCAACCTTCACCAGCGGACCCGAGCGAGGGTCGCACCCACATGGAGCACAGCACCGAGCACCCCCTCGCGCTCGCCCCCTCCTCCCCCTTCTCCTCCTCCTCCTCCTCCTCCTCCTCCTCCTCCTCCTCCTCCTCCTCCTCCTCCTCCTCCTCCTCCTCCGCCCGCCTCCTCCTCCTCCTCCTCCTCCTCCTCCTCCTCCTCCTCCCTCCCCCTTCTCCTCATCCAATCCTTCTCCTTCTAAATCAATTCTCCCTGTCGCACCCCGAGGTTAGTTTTTAGGGCTGGCCAGGCGTTTCGCCTGAGACTTCCTCGCAATGTATCACCCTGAAGCTGAAACAATGTAAACAGTTTCACGGATGGAGGGGCGGTCGTTTTCAAAATGTGGCTCTCGCTTTAGCGCGGCGCACATTCGATTTAAAACATTTGCAAGAGCTTCACGCATTGAGGGCGGGTGGTTTTCAAAAAGTGGCTCTCGCCTTCGCGCGGCGCACTTTCGTTTTAAACATTTGCAGAAGTTCCACGTGTTGAAAGCGAGTGGTTTTCGAAAGGCGGCTCTCGCCTTAGCGCGGCGCACTTTCGTTTTAAACATTTGCTAGACTTTCACGGATTGAGGGCGGGCCGTTTTCAAAACGTGGCTCTCGCCTTAACGCGGCGCACATTCCTTTTAAGCAGTTGCAAGAGTCTTACGGAATGTGGGCGGTTCCTTTTCAAAATGTGGCTGTCGCCACAGCGCCGCGCACATTCGTTTACAACATGTTCAAGAGTTTTACGGATTCCCAGCATCAACGTGCCAGAAATGGTGTTTAGGAAGGATTCAACATTATGCGGGTGCAACAGTTACGTTGATTCTCTGTGTTGAAGTCCTAGGAATGGCCATCTGGGACGATTCAGGATCGTTAAGACGCAACAGTCAGGTTGATCCGTGGCGTCGGAATCCCGAAAACAATGTTTTGGCATGCTTTATATTCTTCAAACGCGTGTCTTCCAACCAGGCAGTTCCCTCAATGGAAATCAACCGTTGTATGGGGCCTATGAGAAGGGAGCTTGGAGGGAGGGTCTGCTCCAACATCGTTGGTAACTGCTGAGTTTACACTGGTCTGCCTGCTCCTCCTCCTCCTCCTCCTCCTCCTCCTTCTCCTCCTGCTCCTTCCTGCCATCCTGCCGACTCCTCCTGCTCCTGCTAACCCCCGCCGCTCCTCGCGCGCTGGCCCGGTGCGGGGGAAGACCGCTGTTCCGGCGCGGCGCGCGGCAGCCGCGCTGGCCGCTTGGCACCGCTGGGCGCGCCTTGTCGGTCGTCGTCGTCGTCGTCGCGATCGTCGTCGTCGTCGTGATCGTCGTCATCGTTGTCATGGTCGTCGTCGTCGACGTCGTCGTCGGAGTCGTCGTCCTCTAGGGGCAGAGCTTGCTCGCGCGCTGGACACGTGCTCGTGTGTTCACGGCCGGTGAGCCTGCCAGCAATGAACGTCGACAGAACCTCTGGGGCCCACGGTCTGAACGAGCAAACAAGCGAGTCTGACGTGGAACGCATCAGACGCGCTGGCCTCCTGGAAGACTGGGCTGCAGGAAGCAATTGAGAATTAGCGCCACACGGCGACTTACGTACCCGGCAGGTGAAACACAATAACAAATCCGCCAGCCCCTTTGTGGTGCCACCAGGCTGTAGGGCGAAGTTGCTGCTCCTTGCGCCAGTTGCAGTTTTAAGTCTCCAATGTTGCAGTCCTGCTTTCTACTTCCTACTGTAGACGGTTTAGATCCGCGCGAGGGGGGGAGCCCCTAAGGACACGGTTACCACGCCTGGATCGCGTTGTATGAATTTCCGGGAGGGGCGTGGGACATGTAAAAATACATGAGATTCGCGCCCCCGAAGCCATATCCCTTGTAAATTGCTCAACGCTCGCGTCCCCGAGGCCACAAACCCTTTTGAATTATACAATTGCTGCGTCCCCGCGGCAACAAACCTTCGCATATTGCACTATATTCGCGTCCCCGAAGCCATAACCCTTTGCAAATTACACAGTATTCGCACTGCCGAGGCCAAGAGTGCCCCACGTCGCCCGAAGATGGTTCCAAGACGGCCCAAGAGGGCCCAAAGAGGCCCCGAGAGCGCTCCAAGATGCCTCCCGAGAGTGCCCCAAGAGGCCAAACTCGCAAAGTCTACGAAAGTTTTTGAATGATTTTGGCCTTCTCGCATTTCCTGCTTTCCGACGCTCCAATCGGCTCCGGAAGCTCCCAAGACCGCCCCAAGACGTTGGACGCCCGAAATGGGTACGGAAAAATAAGTACAATGCCCAACGACAAATGTTGTCCCAAACCGACAGCGGCCGCTGTTGGGCAGGCGGCCTTATGTCTCGAATGGACACAGGCCGCGGCGGCGTGGACAGCGAGTCCTGTTCAAAATAAACAGGAATTGCTGTTGGGCATTGTACCCATTCTTTCTGTACCCATTTCGTTCGTGCAGAAAGACAACCCAAGATACCTGCGAGAGGGCCCCAGGCCTGCAAGAGGGCTTCAAGATGGCCCAAGAAGTACCCAAGACAGCCCGAAAGGGCCCCACGACGGCCCCAAGAGGGACCCTAGCAGGGGACCACGAGCCGAACACTCGATATTCGTGCCCCGAGAAGCCCCCAGGAGGCCCCAAGAGGCCGCCAAGAGGCCCCAAGAGGTCCCAGGAGGCGCCCAAGACGCGCCCAAGAGGCCTCCAATAGGCCCAGAAGATACCCCACGAGGCCCCAAGAGGCCCCCAAGAGGCGCCCAAACCGCCTCCAAGAGGCCCCCGAGAAGCTCCCAACAGGTATGCAAGATGCCTCAGACCCACAACCCAGGCACAGTGTTCCCGGATGCGCCAAGGCAGCGCCGAGACGCACCGACGCGACTCTGATATATCCCATTCTGATAGAAAGGGGGCCGGCTGCAAGGGGCAAAGCCCTCACGGACATAACCTCGCAATCTCGGCTCGCTCAGGGCCCCGTGTCAAGGCGCCACCAATTCTGACCTCTGGGCGTCGCGGCCAAGAGCGCGGCAGACGTCTTGAAATTATCTCGGTCTCTGGAGGATCCGACGATCATCAAACAGCCTGCGGGGGCGCCCTGGTCCCAACGAGGGGGTCAAGAGCTCGGGGCCCACGTCTCGAACCAACGCACGACGTCGGAGCTCGTGGATGGGGCTCACGAGAATCCGCAGGCTCTGAGGGGGTGAGCTGCAAATCGCAGGATCCCTCACAAGCGTGAGCTGCGTATCGCGCGCTCGCTCAAAACACAGGCGTAGTAAGATGCAAATTAAGAGCGCAACATGCTTGGACGTCCACGATGAGGCAACTCCAGCGGCCCACGAGCGGCGAAACTGTGCGAAGGCGGATCGAAGCGGCCTAGATGCAAGGAGATGGCCTGGGGGACGTCCCGAATCCTTCCTGCTGAGGTGTGTGGGTACGGTAGGTTCGTGTCGTGACGATCCCAGCGTTGGTTTCTCACACCGCGTGGATCGTTCAACCTTGAACGATCGGCGGCTTTCCGATCGCCCGATCCTTCCACGTAGGCCGATTCTCGGCCACTGGCGGCGTTCAACCTTGAACGCCCGCGGCGGGGTCGCCGCCGGTCGACACGACGTGAACCTGCCGTATCCCCTTCGTGGTGGTGGCCCCTGCAACGAGAAACGCCTCCTGGGGAGACCAAAGGGTAACGATACCGCTACTCCCCAGACCTCTACCGGGTTGCGTTCTGACCAGGATTTCGAGGCGCATCCAACGGTGGCGACGAGGGCCTCCGAGGAGGCCCAAAAAAGGGAAAACGAGCGGAGGGTGGCGGTATGGGTACCCTGTTCTTCTCTGACCTCCTCGCCCTCCCAGGAGCCCCACGCCCGCTGCGCGCGCGCGCGCCTGGCGCCGCCTTCGCAGGGGCCGCGGGCTTCTCGCGCGACAGCTGCCTCCGCGCGGCCGAGGCGGCTCCTCGGGGCCCGGGAGGAGGGAGGAGGGAGGAGGGAGGAGGGAGGCGGGAGGCGGGAGGAGGGAGGAGGGAGGAGGGAGGAGGGAGGAGGGAGGAGAGAGGAGGGAAGAGGGAGGAGGGAGGAGAGAGGAGGGAGAGCACAGAAGCGAATCGGCAGGGCGGATCTGCAATCGACACGAATCGGATCGGCGGACCAATCGGCGGCCGAGCCGGGAGCAGTCGAATGGGCGGAAGTCTGCAGGCTGGCAGGCCTCCGGTGGAACATCGGGGCCCCGAGCGGAATCAGAAATCGAGTCGAATCGGAATCGGAGGCAAACGAGATGGAAGCGGACCGAGTCGGGGGAATCGAAACAGGCCCTGGTGAAGGAGGAGTCGGGGGCGGGCTGGTCTTGCTGACCGCGGCCGCCCGTGAGCCCACTGCGGTGAAGAGGGCTCCCGGGAAGAGTGGCCCCCAGGGCGTGGAAGCCGTGCTGCCGTCGAGGTCGAGGGGTCCAGCGCCGCAGGCGTGGAGCATGAGCAGCAACAGCAACAGCAGCAGCAGCGGCAGCAACAATCACAACAACCACAATCACAACCACAACAACATCCACAACAACAACCACAACCGCAACAACGGCAACACCACCACCGTCAACAATAAGAACACCACCACCAACAACAGTAACAACCACAACCACAACCACAACCACAACCACAATCATAACAACAACCGCAACCACAATCACAACAACCACATCCACAACCACAACCACAACCACGACAACAATCACAACAACAACCACAACAACACCCACAACAACAACACGACCACCACCACCAACAACGGCAGCAACAGCAGCAGCAACAGCAGCAACAACAACAACAACTAGAACAACTAAAACAACTAAGCCAACTAAAACAACAAACGCAGCGTGGGAGGTCTGAATTGGCGGCGCTGCGGGAAGACACACGTCCAGGGAAAGACGAAGACAAAAGCACACATGAGACTGAATATGACTGGCAAAAACAACGCAAACACGGAGAGGACGGACGGGAAACATAAAGCCACAAAGGAGCAAGGGAGGAAGCGGACGAGGATAACTAAAATATCATGATACATCAGGAGGAGAAAAAGACGCCGACCCTGACAGGATGGCCATGCTTAGGCATCTACGTTGCAGGTTGGTGAAAGGGGACGCGCCCTGCAAGTGGGGCTGCGGGGGCGTTGGCCAACGATCCTCCAAGGTAGAGCAATCACCCTACAGCCCCCATCCCCCCCACACGTCACCCCCGCAAAGACAATGAATAGCTCGCCCCCGTGGTCTCGAGGTTGGAGGGAGACGCGGGAAGAAAGCAGGAGAAGGAACAACATGTAATTAAGAGGGGGAATAATGAGAGATAGAGAGAGAGAGAGTGAATGAGTGAGAAAAGGGAAAGAGAAAGAGAGAGAGAAAGAGAGAGAGAGACAGATAGACAGTCAGACAGACAGACGAATACAGAGACAGACACAGAGACAGGGAGACCACAACGACGCGTGTTCGCGTCGGGGGCTGGCCTCCAGGTGGCAGCGCGCGCCGCTCGCTCGACGTGGAGAGACTGAAAGAGAGAGAGAGAAAGAAAGAGAGAGAGAGAGAGAGAGAGAGACAATTCGCCAATTCGCCAGTCCAACGGGCCAGAGGCAGAGGCGTGCCAAGACCTCCAGAGACACGAAAACACGATTCGAGTTCGCGCGCGCGTGGCGGCCCCGGCAGGGTTCTGCCATCAGAGGTGCCGGATTTCTTGGGCGCGGCCCTGGGGGGCCTCTGGAGCGGCCCAGTAGCGGCCCGAGAAGCCGCTAGATAGGCGGCAGGCCCCACGGCCTGATGCCAAGAGTGCCCCAAGATGTCCTCAAAACGGTCCTTGAGGGCCCCGAGTCGCCAAAGTATTGGTCCAAGTCGCCAAAGTAGCGTCCAGACGGCTCAAACGGTTCCCAGAAGCCCCCAAGAGGCCTCCAAGAAAACTTCCAAGAGGGCCCCATAGGGGCAAAAATTATAAATTTCGCTTAGGTGTTTGAAAGATTTCGGCATTCTCGCCTTGTCGGCTTCCCGAAGCTCCAAGACAGGCCAAGAGGCTCCCAAGACCACCCAAAGATGGCCCAAGAGGCCTCCAAGAGGGCCCCGAGACCGCTCAAGAGGCCTCCAAGACAGCCGAAGATGCCCCCAAGACGGCTCCAAGAGGGAGCCCAGACGGGGGACCCGAACGGTCATTTCGAGCCCTCGGTCTGAGAAGCTCCCAGGAGGCCCGCAGATGCCCCTAAGAAGCACCCCAAGAGGCCCCAAGAGGCCCCCAAGAGACCCCCAGGAGGCCCCAAGAGGCCCCCACGAGGCTGCCAAGCGGTCCCAAAGAGCCTCCCAAGAGGCCCCCAAACTACCCCCAAGAGGCCCCCGAGAGCGCTCGTCGTCGTCGTCGTCGTCGTCGTCGTCGTCGTCGTCGTCGTCGTCGTCGTCGTCGTCGTCGTCGTCGTCGTCGTCGTCGTCGTCGACGTCGTATTCGTCGTCGTTTTCGTCGTCGTCGTCGTCGTCGTCGTCATCGTCGTCGCCATCCAGGGTCGGCGGTACCGGCCGTGAGGCCTTCGCAATAGGTGGCATGCCTCACCGCCCGAGGTCAAGAGCGCGCCAAGACGGCCCCAGATGGCCTCAGGATGGCTCAAGATGCCCCCAACACGCCCCAAGAAGCCCCCAAGAGGGCCCAAAAGGCCAAAATCATGGGTTTCCACTTTTTGAATGATTACGGCGTTCTCGCCTTTTCAGCTTCCCGAAGCTCCGAGACTGCCAAAAACCGCTCCCAAGACCGCCCCAGACGACTCAAGAGGTATCGAAGAGGGCCCCACAACAGCCCAAGAGGGCCCCGAGACCGCCCATGCGGCTTCCAAGACGGGCCAAGACGCCTCCAAAATGGCTCCAAGAGAGGGCCGTGATTGCGCACCCGAGCGGACATTTCGAGCGTTCTGCCCCAAGATGCCCCCAGGCGGCCCCAAGAGGCCCCCAAGAAGCTCCAAGAGGCCCTCAAGGGCCCCCAGGAGGCACCGAGAGGCTCCCAGAATGCCGTCGCGAGACCTCCCCAGAACCCTAACAGGCCTGACAAAATGGCTTGTCGTCCACGACAGAGTCTGGCCAGAGGCCACTGCACACTACATAGGGTATGATCCTTTGGGGATAAAGATCGGGGATGGACAGAACCCCCTTTAGCAACACGTGGTTTAGTGAGAACGACCTCGGGCCCAAACCTGGCGGGCGCAAGCCTGGAAAATGACGGCCGCGGCGCCCTCTCGAAAACCGAAAACGGACAATTCTCTAATCGACGTGTCAGGGTGGGGTTCTGTCCACCCCCGAAAAGACCACTACACACTACATGGAGTATGAGCCCTGGGAGCTTCCAGAACGATTGGCTCCAGAGACCTTCAGCCAGCTCCCCAGAAACACTCAAGAGGCATCTGGAGGCCCAAAAGGACCCTCCGTGGCAAGAGGCACCCCGGAAGCCCAAAAGGATACCCCACGTGACGCACAGCGGTGCGAGAACATGGGCCAGCGGGATGAGCGAAGTAGTTCGTGAGAATGAGAAAAGAAGAAACAGAGAGAGAGAAAGAGAGCGAGAGAGCGAGAGACACAGCAAGCACCGACTCGGACGGTCCACCGTCCCAATGCCAGACGGCCTCGCGGCCCGCGCGCCTCTAGCCCCTGAGGCTGGGGCCCGCAGCCAAGCACTTGGGGCCAGAGGCCCTCGGAGCGCGAGACGACGCACGACCGATCGGCCGTCCTGGGCACGAGCGCAAAAGGCAGGGAATCCGTTGGCAGCTTAGTTGCCCCGATACGCAACACGCAACACGCAGCGTATTGATACGGAGCTCAAAACGTAGGCTGAAAACTTAGCTCCGACGCGATACATTCGCCAAAACGTGGTCCAATACGTGGAGCCAACACGCAACGTATTGACACGGACGTCTTGAACACGGGACGTGTTGCGTTTCAAAACGGGCGTATCGAGGCAACTAAGGTTGGCAAGTGACCTGAGGGAGGTCCGGCGCCGTGGCCGGGCGCCCCCTCCGCCCAGGGTGGCTTCCGCCGCGGTGGTATCCCCCTCGCGCGGGTGGCTGCGTGGCCGGCGTGCCAGGCAGGATGCCCGGCTGCTGGACGCGGCAGCGCGTGTGGTGGGCCCTTTTTCCACCACCGCTACCATAGGTAGGAAAGGAAAGGAAAGAGAGGAGGAGGAGGAGGAGGAGGAGGAGGAGGAGGAGGAGGAGGAGGAGGAAGAGGAGGAGGAGGAGGAGGAGGAGGAGAGGAGGAGGAGGTGGAGGAGGAGGAGGAGGACCTCCTCCTCCTCCCTCCTCCCCCGTCCTACATATGGTAGTGGTGGCGGCCAATTTGCCCAGCAGAGTGCAGCGAGGAGCCCGTCGCCGGGGGGTCGTGAGGTCGGCCTGCCTGCGCACCTCGGCCGCCGAGGCGGCCGGAGTGCCAGCGAGCGTCGTGGTGGCGACCGCGGCCTGGGCGAGCGCTTCGTCGCACTGACGTTGGAGAGCACGGGTGCGGCCGCGGAGGGCGCTCACCTGGGCGTGCGGTCCCGCGGCGGAGCCGTGGGCCTCGTCCGCGTGGGGCACTCCGTGGGGTCCCGCCTCCGCGGCTGTGGACATCACCGCCCAGCCCGAGCGGGTCTCCCCCGTGGATGATGCGGGCTTCCTCGAAGACGTTGATTGAGCAGGGACCGACCGTCCCGGCATTCCTATAGTCCTACCACGAAATGTTCTTAGAACCCAGAAATGTTCTAAGAACAAAAACAATGTTCTTAGAGCATAAGCCCGATGCGACAAAACTAGACAGACTCCGCCAGAAATGTTTTAAGAACATTTCGCTGGAACCTCAAAAGGCTCTTGAAACATTGCTTGCCAGGGCTATAGGCGAGCCGGGACGCCTCGCCACTGCTTCAGTGGAGGGCGGCACCCGGGGTCGGCGCGGTGGCTGGCAACCGCAATTGCTGGGCCAGCGGGTGCGAACCCCGCGGGCTGCCTCGGCCCGTCGTGAGCGGCCACTCCGCAGGCCTCTGGGGGCCCGCTGGGCGGCCGAGCTGCCGTGGAGGGCTGGGGGCGCGGGCGCAGCATCTCTGAAGGGGGCCCTGGAACGCACAAAGAAATACACACACACACACAAATAACAGGATTCCCCATAGTTTCCCATATTTTCTAAGTGTTTGTCTTCCCCCCCACTTCCCATACTTTCCCATATTTTCTGGGGAATCGACGATCAATCGTGTCTGTGCTTTTTTCCCTCCTGGATCTCAGCAGGCTGGCGGGTGCGAAGAGCGCCGCCCAGCACGAAAGGGTCGCCTTCGCTGTCGTGGTTGTCGGGCCCCCTGCGGGCGGCGGCGCCGAAGAGCCGAGGCCCGTCCGCAGGCCGCGCGCCGCCCGCCGCACGGCGTCGCGTGCATGCTCGGGAGCCCCGCGGCGGAGCCGGGCCCCGTCGGGGTCGTGAGACTCGAGGCGTGGTCCGACGCGGACGTCGGCAGCGGTTGGGTCCGAGGCGCGACCTCGGCGATCGGCCCTGGCGCCCCTGTGTTAGTCAGGTCGGGCCTGTCCCGCTACGGGCGGATCTGGATCGAAATGCTCAGAAATGGTCCAATGATCGTCCCCAGACTGTGTTTTGACTATTCTCGAACTTTCCCCCTGTAGGGGGAACAGGCCCGACCTAAGCCTTGTGGGCGGCCGACCCGCAGGCCTGCTCCCGGCGGCCGTCCTCCGGGGCCGGGGGGTGGTGCCACCGTGCCGTGGGCCGCTGGGGGTCCCGAGGGGGGCAGGCCCGCCGTCGCCCACGGTCGAGGCCAGGGGGGTCCGCACAGTGGGAGCTCGACCACAAGAGGCCTGCCACAAGAGACCCAGCCCCGGGACCCCAGGACGCTCCCTGCTTTCTGGTGTGGGAACGTCGCGCAATTTCCCCTTTGGCGAAGCCATCCAACACCCAGAGCATTCAGGGCAACCTGGAGGCAAGCAGAGTGTTTTTCTTGGTGGGCTCCCTCAGCGCATCATGCCGCGCAGGGCCTGGCCAGGCATGTTGGTGGTTCCACATCGTTTGGTGCCCTCTACGGAGATCTCCCACGAAGCTCTCGACCTGATCCCTGGGATCTGTGTTTCGTCGCGCGGGTCGCTGCTGGATAGTCTCGGAGGCCGAATGCAGCCCCTGGATGCTAAACTCACGCACAACCCAAACTCCGCCCCCGCATCTCAAACTCTCCCTCTTCTTCCCCTTCATCCCAGGGTGGTTGGTTGGGGCCGCGGTGGCTTTTGCTCGCCAGGTAGGGCGGCTGAGGGTATTACTGTGACTGTTTGTTGTAGGCTCCGAATTGCCTCCGTGCTTCTGCTGTTCTGGCAGCTTTGCCTGCTCCAGACGGGGCTGTGGCTCTGGACGAACCCGCTGGCCTGATTGATGCGATACTTCCGTTCCAGACATGCGATGTCTTGATTGTTTCATGAGCGGTCCCCCGAAGTCCCGAAGAGGTGACCCCGACGACGTCCCTCCCCCTCCCCCTCCCACTCCCCCACCCCCTCCTCCTCCTCCTCCTCCTCCTCCTCCTCCTCCTCCTCCTCCTCCTCCTCCTCCTCCTCCTCCTCCTCCTCCTCCTCTGTTCCCAGGGCCAGCTTTTCACCATGAGTCGTTTTTGAAGGCCCCGCGACATGGTGAGGGCTCTCATGAGGCCGAGAACAACGAAAAACCTGCAGCCTGATTTTTGTCAAGACGTTGCATGCCTGGGCTCCCTCGGCAGCGACGCCGCCCCGCGCCCGCTGCCAGGCGTACAGCACTGCCAGGCCGCCCTGGCCGCTCGCCGCCCCGCGGCCGCCCCCCTCCCCCCCATCTTCTCGCTCTTGCCGCCGCACGCTCGCAATATGCCGCTACCCGGCCTGCCCGAGCGCGCGTGCAGGCTGCTTCTGCCGCGCTGCGACGCAGAAGTGCCTGGGCTCCCTCCCCCAGCTCTCCACACTCGGGGAGACGTAAGACCCGGGTACGGGGGACTCGGAAATCCCCGACGAGGTCGTCAAAAAAATGACGAGGCCGAGCCTGCATTTTGACGAGGCCTCCCGCTGCAGACATCCAACGAAACTCCTCCTCGTCAAAATCCGAGGCGCGGTCGTCAAAAAACGATGGCGAACCCGAGTCCTGGCAAACCCGGGTCTTACGCTCCCCCGACACACCCCTCCCCACCTCGCTCTTCTTGGAGGGTGAAAGTGGGGGTCGGGCGCAGGGTCCCAGCAATGATGTTTTTTAAAGCCATGAATGGGCGATACATCCTCGATTGCTGTGTTCGGCGGGGGAACTAATTGAAGCCCCCCGCCTGCACCCGCGCGCGAGACTTGAGGGGAAAGGAAGCAAGGGGGCGGGGGGCTCGGGAAAGGCGACGAAGGCAACGTGCGCTAAGGGCGCAAAAAGAAAAGGCTGGAACGCACGAAAGCGGTCAGGTGAGTGTCGAAATCTGCCCAGCCAATCTGACATGCGGAACACTGCGCCTCAGTTTTGGGGATCTTGAAGGCCAGGGCAAAATGTGAATTCACATTGTGGGGAAAAGCAAAATGTGAATTCACATTTTGGGAAAAAGGAAAATGTGAATTCACATTTTGGGAAAAAGGAAAATGTGAATTCACATTTTGGAATTTTGTGTAGGATTCTTTATGAAGGGGCCAGAATGTGAATTCACATTTTGGGAAAAAGGAAAATGTGAATTCACATTTTGGGAAAAAGGAAAATGTGAATTCACATTTTGGGAGAATCGCGGGGCCCATTCCAAATCTGTCTTGGGGGTCGAGAAGTCATCGTTTGGGAACATACGCGATCATGAACTGCACAATCAAGACACACTTGCACTCCACTTCGCCGACCCACACGCCATATGCAATAACGCCCGCACGCATGAACGATAATGGATGGACGGCGCGTGTGCCCGCGCGGGCAACGCGCGGGCACGAATGACTGGCCACCAATGACCGCCAGCATTGGATGCCAATCGTACCCGATCACATACATGAGCGATACATTGAGCATACATGGGCCATTCAGCCCCCATTGAAGACCCCCTGTTGCAGACCCCCTCTTTCACCCTTGAATCTTCGGCAGGGAGGGCGGCGGAGTCCCGGCACCGGCGGCGCATCGGCGCGGCGCGCGCCGGCCATCGCCGCCGGAGGGGCCGCGCCGCGGAGGGCCAGCGCCGAAGCGTCTGTGGCGTGAGCGCGCGGGCGAGGGTCTTTTTCAGGGCTGAACCTGAAAGGTGTTTTCGGTTTTCGTTTTCGTTTTCGTTTTCCCTCGTGGTGTCTTCAATCCGCCTTTCCCAGCAACCGAAATCGAAACGGAGACGGCCCACGAAATCGCCAAAACACCGTTTCGGTCCAGCCCTGGGTATTTTTCCAAACTTTCCCGACGTACACACAGGCGCCCTGGGTGAGGCCGCATGTGGCGGCTCCTTGGCGAAAAGAGTGACCAGCAGAATACCCGCGCGCGGGCGAGGAGGAGTCGGCGGTGTGCCAGGGTGGGCGAGTGAGAGGGGGTCGGTCTTCTCTTGGGTTATTCGGTGGCTGGCCTCTGCCAGCATCTAAGTCCATAGTTTACCGAAAACATAAACAAATGGTCTCAAAACAATGTTTTCTTCAATGTCTGGCACAGTCTCAAAAACGATTCAAAATAATACCAAAACAGCTGTGAGACAAGTGTCGCATCCGTATCACACGAGAGCCCCAGGATAAAAAATGTCAGGGTGTGTTGCTGGGACTCCTGCTGCGTCGCACCGTCGCGCTTTCGAGAACCTCAGTGCGAGCGGTGCGCGGTGCAAGGGTTTTCTGATCTGACTCTCCTTGTTTGGTGAGATGGCGGGGGGAGGGGTGCGATTTCGGGAAGGATGTTAAGATCTACGACCCGACGGGTCGTAAATCTGAGCCTCCGTCCCGCAAAAGGCAAGCAGCTGGATGCCGTGCGCGGGGCATCACGTCCAGCACGCGCACGTGGCCGCCTGGCAGGACCAGGGGGGATGAACATTTGAAGATGGAGGGGGAGGGCGAAAAGCGAGGGGAGGGAGGAGGATATCGCTTATCCTCTGGTTGTTCCTTAATAGCGTTTCGCAGGAGGGTTCTAACAGGGGTCACACATTTCTCTCGCCATTGGCGCCATCATCGTCAGCGTAACCATTTGAGCTCATGAGTTCCTTTGTATCGTGGCCAGGTTCGACTGCGTACCTCTTGCTGCGACTCGTCGTAGTGTACACACGGACGAGCGGGCATGGGCGCTGGGTGGGGCGACGTGCCGGCAGGCCTCTTGGGCGAGGCACCTGGTGAGCAGGCCGTGGTCGCCGTGAGCGACGGCGCGGTCGATGCCCCGAGGAGGCCCGCGATCAAGAGGCGCAAGACGTGCCTTGAGACCACTGGTCGGACGAGCGTCTTGGCTTCGCCTCTGACGCCACTGGGCGGGTCTGCCCGCCGTGCCCGAGTTTTCATCGCCGACGGCGGCGGCAGAGGGGGCCCTGCGGCCTTCGACGAGTGGCGCCGCTGCTCCCGCACGTGCGCATCGGGGGGGGCGCCCGCTGTGCGGCCGCCGCGGGCCGACGCGGATGCCGAGGACAGCACGGCTTCGGGGCACTCCACGGGCGGCAGAGCGACGGGGCCTCGAGTCGGGACGCCTCGGGCGTCCGCAGCAGCCGCGTGCACCGAATGCGTCGCCGTCCTGGCCAGCACCGCCATCCGTTTGGGGAGGGACCAGAAGAACGGTTCGGAGACGATGCTCGCAGCGACGGCGAGCCGCGAGTGTAGGCTGCTCTACGTCGAGGCGTGCAAATACGACGAGGCTCCCGTGAACTTTTCAATGAACAACAATGTCAGGCGATGTTCCCGGCCATCGTCTTATCACACAGCTGGTGGCCACCCGACTGTACCGCACCAGATGGACGTGTCTCACGCGCTGGGGAAGCCGAGGTTGGAGAGGACGGTCCTCAAGCTTCTGCAGAGCGCCACTAGATTCGGGTATGTGTTGAGCTCCAAGTGCGGCAAGTTCCTCGGCATCATTGGCCGGTCGATTTCCCAGTGGCAGTGGCTGGACCCCAACCCTGGGGAGTGCCCCGTGGAAGCAGGCCAGCAGCGCAGCACGGTACTATGGGAGTGGCCTCGAGCAACTGCCAGGCGAAGACACGGGTCTCTATCTTGGACGGCGCTGGACCGAACAGCCGTTGCGAAGCGCAGGCTGGAGAAGGCAGAATACGAAACGGATGGGTCATCTAGGGTTCACGTGTTCGATCCATTGCCTCGCCAACGTCTCCAAGCCTTTGTGGGCACCGGAAACGGCAGGGCCGTTTTTTCACCGCTTCCAAAAAAATGTTCCTTGAAAATGGAAACGGCAAAAAACAGCGACCGGAAACAGCAAAAAAACGGCTCCAGGATTGGAGCCGGAGCCGGAACCGGTCGAAAAACGGCTACGGAGCCAGTAAGAAAACAGCGTCGGAACCGGCAAAAAAACGGCAAAACGGAACCAATAAAAAAACTGCCCTGTCGTTTCCAGGGCCCACTAAGCTCCAAGCACACCTTGTGCCTCACGGAGCCTACGGTAGCTGGACACAGCAACTTCGCATTGGCTGTAAACGAGGGCGCCGGATCTGCAAAGCTCTGCCGCTTGTTTCGCGAAGAGGTCGGGCGACGCATTCGGATTCGACGAGGGCGCCCGCCGCTGGATGCATACCAGTACACGCGGCACTCAGCGAACGTAGCTCTTGCGAGGGGGGCGCCCCTCGTCGAGAAGAAGGCCGCCCTACATGTACTACCCAATGGTGATTGGAGGGATCGGGGGCACGTCGACAGATGGATCCCAGCGGGCATTGCCTTGGACGAGGCTGCGATCAGGACTGCAGTGTCGAAAGCGCTCGAGGTCGTTCTCCTTGGGGCTCATTTCACCCGCTGGCCGAGGAGCCGATGGACTAACCCCGACGTGGCTATAGATGAGTTCATCTTGCTGGACGGCGTGCATGGCTTGGGCCCTGCAGCGTGGGGCCCCTGGGCATCCGAGATGAAAGCTGGCCCTGAGCGACCTCGGAGGCGCGGGGATGGAGCCGCTGCCAAGCCAGCCCCGCGCGGCGCCGATGCTGGACAAGAGCAGGGCGCCGATGCTGGCAGCCAAGCGGGCTCGGGCGGCTTCGATGCGAAGCGAGAGGAGAACGAACGTCATCGTAGCTCCGCTGGGGACTGGATGGACACGTCGCCCCTCAGCGACGTTGTGATCGTTCGGCAGGTGCTGGAGCCGCTGCGTCGCATGATGGTATGGCACTTGCAAGTAGCAGCAAGCGGTGGGAAGGCGAGCAGCGCGGCAAGGTGGCCAAAGCTGCATCGGTTGGCAGTGTCAGCCAGACGAGCAGGACGTGGCCAATCGTAGAGGCCGCGCTCGGTACCCCAGCGCGCGTCTTCAAGCCGAAGTGGATCCCTCTCCTTTGAGCCCGTGCTGTGGAACGACATCGTGCCGCAGAAGGCGATGACTCGGAAGGACCGCGCTCTGGCTTTCAGGATACTTCCGAGGTCCGAGTGCTTGGTGAATATCTCCTTCATGCATCGACATGGTCTGATGCCGACTCGCGTCTTCGCGATGATCCAAGATCTGTTATTGGCTGCAGAGATTTTAGACCTCCCCCGACGTCGCCAAGATGGCTGGACGCGGGACTTCGTTGAGCGCCACAGGGATGTGGAGGGCGGCCTGGCTAACCCTGCTGCGATCGCGGAGCTGACTTTACTAGCTGCCCTAATCGACCTGGACATCCAGGCACTCGAGTCGCGGCACGCCTCGATACGCAGGCGGCTTATCGTTCGTGGCGTGCAGACTCACGTGGCGACTTTTGCTGAGGCTTCGGCAGAGTGGGTGATTGCCCAAGCTCGTCTATCAGGCCATCCGTTCAAAGCTGCGGAGGCTCTTCTCGCAGCCGCGGCTGACGGAGAGGCTGGCGGGCCGAATGGGCTTGAGGACGACGGCGACGCCGCCCAGGAGAAGGGGGCTGAAATGCTGGCACACCTACGTGAGGGAGCAATCCTTGGGCCAACAAGGGGGGTGCTCCAAAACATGGTCGAGCTCAGTCGGAAGTACCATGAGCTGAGTGACGCCGCTCTCGCAAGGCTGCGCCGCCTGGCGGCTGCGGCAAGGGATGCGAAACGACCTGTCGATGCTCGGGGCGGCTCGTTTGGCCTTCGCACTCGCGACGCCGATCGAGTCCGGGCCAGACAGCGACGGGAAGTGCATGCGCAGCAGCTGGTTGCGGTGGGCGTTACCGCGGATACTAGCGTGGGCGGAGGAGGAGGAGGAGAAGAAGGAGGAGGAGGCAGGGGGAGGGGGAGTGGAAGGGGGAGAGGTGGGGGGGGGGAGGGGTAGGGGGAGGGGGAGGGGGGGGGAGAGGCAGGTCAACGGCGGGCACATGCTGAGGATTGCCGACGTTCATTTTCGGGGCCTGCGCAGTTTGACCCAGGCCGAGGGGCGGAGGCTCGACGCGGCGTTGTGCGAGTGGCAGTCCTGCAGCGGGCGAGGCGAGCTGGGCGCTGTCGTGCCACATGTTCAGGGGGGTCTCGGCTTTCGCGGCGGCGCCTGCACCCGTGCCTTCGCCTGTCCACGCGATGGCCGAGTTCAGGCATCCAACCACGGCATCAGCTTCGCTGGCCCGCGCAGCGTGGATGGCTTCCAGACGTAACAATCTGAAGAAGTGCCCAGTGGACGATTGGATGGCACGGCGCAAGGCGATCATTCACGAAGATTGTCGGCCTTCCGACGTCCCCCCGCAGAAGGAGAGAGGATCGGCATGCGCGTTTGCTGCCCCGAGGCTGGCGATCTCGTCCGATTCCGCAGGCTGTTCTACGCCGAGCTGAAGGGCATGTGCAATCGTGGTTCGGCTGAGCGGAAGCTCTGGGACGACAACTCTTTGGTCGTGAGGCTGCACAGTACCAAGCGGGCGACCGTGTCCGAGAGGGTCATGGTGTTGGCGGACGTCGTTGGCGACGACCCCGAGGGCTTCGATGTTTTCGAGTGGTGGCACATCGGGGCCCACGAGTACTCCCCCTACGCTTCAACCTTCAGGCCGATGCGCTACGTCTCGGAGGCCGTGGTCAACGGGCTGGTGGAGGTATCTTTAGAGGCCGCTCAAATTAGAAAAGCGAGAGGAGATGAGCAGAGCCGATGGGGTTCGATGTCTCACAGAGGTTTCGGTTGCAGCGATCGTCTTACAACATTGTTGGGGTCTTATGGCCGAAGGCTTTGAAACGACATGTTAGGCATGGGCCCTAAACAGTGTGCTCTAGCATGCTGCGTGGTGCCATAGCGCAAACTATTGTGCTAGCAGCGTGGGGTAAGCTACGTGGCGCACTCTACTTGGTGCAACCTGTGCGGCCCTGCGCCGTCTCGAGCAGAACGGAAACCCCTGTCCGTCCGCCACTGCCCCCCCCCGCCCCCGCCCCACACTTCTGCCCCCCCCCCCCTAGAGGCAGGGGGGGGGAGAGCGGGTGGGTGGGGGGAGGGGGGAGGATGACCACGATGGGTAAGGCGAGGGGGGGGGAAGGGGAAGGGGAAGGGGTCATGGATGGGGGGGGGAAGGCGGAGGGGAGGGTGCGGGTGGCAGCCTTTTCGGCCTCCCTCGGACGGCTGGCGGCCAGAGCCTGGTCGCCTGGGCGGCCTTCGCCCAGCTGGGCCTGGCAGCCACATGGACGCTGGGCTCCTGGACCCTTGACGAGGCGGATCGGTCCATCGCCCGCCTCCGCCCTGCTGACGCTGTCGTGCTCGCCATGGGCGGCGAGTCCGATGCCTGGCCACCGAGGCGGAGAAGGCGAATGCGGCGGCGAGAGCGTCGAGAGCGTCGCTTCTGAGCCAAGGAGCGAGGCGCCCACACCCCTGGAACACACGCCGCCCGACCCCGAGGTCGAGGGCGGCGACCTCGAGGGCGAGGGCAGCCAGTTCGGAGAGGATCGGATATCTGAAAGGACGCTGATTTCGTCAGCCCTGTATGTTGTTTTCGCAGGCGCTCGCGCGCCTCCGCCGTTGTTTCCGCCCCCATCCCCCCCCCCCCCTCGTCGCGATTGGGGCCTTGCGGAGTCGGCCCAGAGATTTCCCGAAAGTGCCCAAGTGGACTCCAGAATTTTCTGAGAGGGTTCGAGATGGTTCCACGGTGGCCAATGGCAGCACTTGCTTTGACACAAAACGAATTCCGCCATCACGGGTCCACCTCGGGACCCGCAATGGCCCTCACCCCGCTCCCGCAGGGCGTCTTGAATTATCTCGGGGCCATCTCGGGGATCAAGGCGTCCATCCAGGGCCATCTTGGGGTCATCGGTGACCTCGGAAGGCAATTGAAATCGTTTTTATCATTGCCCATGTTGCGGCACCGCGGGGCCACCTCGAGCCGTCTCGAGGGCCGCGGGTAGCCTTCTCGATGCATCTAGTCGCCTCGCCATCTCACCCTCGGCCCGAAGGAGGACGTGGACGAGCTCTTCAGCGAAAGGAAATACATAAAGAAAGAAATAAACAAATAAATAACAAATATATGCATATCTATATATACACACACATATATATATATATGTAAATACATACATATATGCCACCCAAGACTTGCGCCGTCGTGCCCCCCCCCCTCCGCTTCCCCCCCCCGCCCGCCCTTCCCGCCCACCCCCACCCGCCCGCCCCGCCTCCTCCCCCGCGGTGGGGAGACGCAGCGGGAGCGCCTGTTTCTCGCCGCGCCCGGCGCCCGCGGCGGGCGATCGAGGTCCCCCCGCTGCACCGGAGGGGCCCGAGCGGGACCGGGAGCGAGCCGAAGCGGCGCGCGGGCAGGGAGGATAGGGAGACCACCAGGGGGGAGTGGAGGCGAGAGGAGCGCGAAGAGGAGAGGGGGGGTTCGCCCCAGCCGAGGCGGTGGACAACAAGCGGGGTCAAGCACCGCGTCGGTGATGAATCTACGTCCTCTGCATCAGCCGCGACGGCTTTTACGTGGCCTCGCCGTCGCGGCTCTCGGCCCCCGAGGTGATCATCAAGGCCGGACCCCGCGTTCAAGAAGGACTTCATCGAGGGGGAGCAGCGCAAGAAGAATAAGGACGCCGTGAACTACCAGCCAGAGGGCGTCGGCCAGGCCACCTCGCACGCCCAGGCGGTCAAGCGCATGGCTCTCTTGATGGACAATGAGAGAGGCGAACAGGGAGAAGGGCCTCGTCATCATCATGCCCTTTACGGGGGCGACCGTGGAGAAGGAGGAGATTGTCTGTTCCAGAGGAGCGCTCAATGGGCTTTTCTTCAGTCGCACTCAATCTCCATGACGGTGCATGCAGAGAGGCGCAGCAAGAACGTGACCGAGGGAAAGCACACGTTTGCGAGCCAACCCGAGCGCGTCTTCCAGTGGAGCCTGGGCGGCCAGCAGGAGGAGGGGCAGTTGAAGCTGACGTTCTTTCTGAACCTCCCAGAGGAATATGGCTTCGCAGTGCCTGGCGAGATTCTTCGGCAGCAGCAGGCACACTCCCCCCCGCAGCCGCTCACGACGGGCCCGAGCCTCGCGACCACTGCACCCTTGGACGCGGGGGACCCGCCCGAGGCGCCCGACGCGTTCTCCACGCCCCCGCCCAAGCGGCACCCGCGCCAGTGGGCTTCCCTGCTGCACAGGCGCGGCTCGCTGTCAGCCACGACGCTCCCGCTGGCAGGGCCAGCGGCTGCTGGCCCCAGGAGCGCAGTCAGCAGCGCGCGCAGCGGCAGTCTTGCCGCGGCGCTGGAGGCGAAGACCATGGACGCTGCTTCTGCGACTGCCACCGTCAACGCTTCCGACCTGGCCAGCCAGATGGGGGTGGACGCTGATGACAAAACGCTCGGCAGGGGGGAGGTATGGATCGCGACGCTCCAGCCAGTGAAGGTGGTGACTTACGGCAAATTGGGAGTGCAGGCGCACCGCGCCCGCGAGGAGCTCAAGAAGCTGAAGACCAAGGACAAGGACCAGCGGAACAAGCTCAGCCTGCACACCACCAAGTACGACATGGCCCACCTGCCTCGCACGGACCAGATATTCTGTGCGGGTGACACCGAAGTCCAGGACGCGTATAAGTCTCTCATTGAGTCCGCGGCGATTCCAGCGTGCGTGACGGCGGATCTGGTCAGGAAGGTCTTCCAGGATCGCTTGGCTTCGGAGGTCAACTCCCAGGATGCCACCTTGCTCTTCGAGATGGTGTGGCCGTGGCCTCAGTCGGATGCCGTTGCGAAGGAAACCTTTGGCCCGAAGAGCCCCAAGCTGTACCTCGTGGATATCGGGATAGCCCAGGAGATTGAGATGTTCAACCAGATGTTCATCACGTCCATGTTCGATGCCTTGATCGAGAAGGGCAGGGAACAGGCAGCGACCTCGAAGCAGCTTGCCACTCACATGGCAAGCACCATGGACGACCTGCTTGCGAGGGAGGACTCGTTTTGTGCAGAGGTGACCGACTTCCTCGACGCCTTGGGCCGCATGGTGGGCGGAGTCCTCAAGCTGGCCGACCCGACCACCGCGTGGGCGACGGACGACATCGATGGCTACTACGCCGACGTTGCCTCCCTCGACATCAGTCGCGGAGGTTTCTGCAGCAGCCCCGGAGGGACTGCGATCGCCTTCGGCGCATGCGAGCGCTACAATGAGATCTGGGCGATGCTTTGCGGACGGCAGAGCCACGGTGCAGGAGTTGAGCGAGGAGTTCGCCGCGGCCACGGCGTCACTCACGTCCGTGGTGCTCGACCCCCACGAGCTTCGCGGGCGCCGCCGCTGCGGTCGCCACTGCGCTGGAATGGCACCCCGAAGGTCACGTGCTCCTTGGGCGAGGGGCTCGCCGGCCACATCACTGGGGAGACGAAGATGGTGCTCGGCCGCATGGCCAGCCACGCCAGACATGCCGCCCTGCAGCACGGCGCCCTCGCGCAGGGCGAGCGGGCTGCCTGCGGCCAGCTGCTGGGCCAGGCAGTCGACATCATGCCGCACGACCTCGACCCCGCGCAGATGAAGACGACCATGGACGAGGCCGACGCGTCCACGGCCCGCGACGCCATCAAGACCCAAGTGGAAGCGATGACAGAAGCGATCCTTGCCGGCAAGATGGAGGTGGAGCTCCTCCGCACGGACCTGCCGTTGGTTTTGGAGAGGGTTACCCACGCCCAGCTGGGCGAAGATGCGGTCCAACTTCTCGGCCACTGCTCCCTCGCGCTGGTCAAGACGGCAATTTCGGCGGATGGGGACTTGGCTGCCGCTGCTAACCCCGCAGCGCACGGGTTTCACGACTTCCTCCCAGATGCGAGCGTCGCTCCGCAGCGGGCGTGCCTGGAAGCCGCGGGAGCTCATAGGCCGCAGGAGTCCGCGGTGAAGTCGGTCAAGGCCAAGTTCTTCGACGCGGAAGGATACCTGCTGAGAGACCAGGTCGACCTCGAGGACCCCAAGGTTGCCTTCGCGCGCTTCCTGGGGGAGAAGCTGCTCCTGCTCAGCCTCGACGCGGAGGGCTGCGACGTCGAGCCGCGCGCCCGCGTGAGTGAGCGAGCGGCTGCTTTGAAGGAGCAAGCTGCCACGCTCTGCAAGGTCCTCGGCACCCTTGCTGCGGAGACCTCGCTGGACGACGTTCAGGCGATCTCGGCGAATGTCGATCCTTACCTGCACAGAGCTGCTGGCGGCAAGTCGTGGTTGGACGGTCTCGCAGAGAAGGACCTCTAACATGAATAGAAGCTCCCCGAGCACGCTGGCGCGGGCATCATGAGCAACGACGTCGGCAAGGCCGTGGCTGCCATGAGTAAGCCTTGGACGAGGTGGCCAAGGCATCGGCGCCGTTGAAGGGGCGGGGCGGAGGAAATGATAGGGAGAGGGCAGGGCGGCGAAGGCAGACGAGGAGGGGGGGCCAATGAGGGCAGGAGGCAGGAGGCAGGGTGGCGCGGAGGGCGAGGAGGGCGAGGAGGAGGAGGAGGAGGAGGAGGAGGAGGAGGAGGAGGGGGAGGAGGAGGAGTTTTTTCGGCTTGAAAACGAGGGGCTTTTCCCAGCGTGCTGCCCCGTCCTCCCACCACTCCAGGACGCGCCTGGGTCCACATGATCATCCGTCCTTCTGCTCCCCCCCCCCCCTTCCTCGGTCTCCCGTTGCTGCCGCGCAGGCGATGTCCTCGTGGGAGAACCAGGCGCCCACGTACGGGATGCCCATCGGCCCCAGCAGCGGCGACTAAAAGGTCGCGGCTGGTATGCTCCCGAGCGGTCGGCTCACTCTGGTAACAGGTTCGCCTGTTGCAGCTCTTCGGGAGGCCGACGGTAAACAGAGTTCGCAGTCCTCCTGCGTGACGCTGGTGGGCCAACCGAAAGAGCAGTCGGTCCCCCAAGAGAGGCTGCCGCCCGCGGTGACCCATCGCGTGCAGCAGGCCTTGCAGCTCCAAATTCAAATCTAGCAATGTTGGGCCCCCACAAGCTCGAGGTCGATCGGTCCCAGGGCCCACGAGGACGCCAACTTGAACGAGACACGATGTTCGGCACAGGGGCCGAATCGAAACGGAGCTCGTTCTCTCCTTAGGACTCTAGGGAGCACGGCTTGCTTCTAAACGCAAGCCTCGCAGGAGGCAGGCGCTGACGCCGAGACAACGCATGTGGTGCCGGACTGTAGGGCAGTGCCCAGTCCGAGAAGCAACCCTCGCCGTCAGGCTGCGCTCCAGGAGCACAGGGAGGCAAACGGGGCGGGGCGAGGGGGAGGATGAGTCGGAGGGCGAGGGGGGGCGAGGAGGATGTGGAAGGGCAAGATGGCCGCCATCGCTTTGTTTTGGCAACCCTCATCCTCCTCATCCTCCTCCTCCTCATCCTCCTCCTCGGAATCGCCCCCCTGCGCCTGGCCAAACCCACAACGTCCCCTCCTCACCAGATCCTCCTTCCACCTCGCTCCTCCTACCCCTTCTCCTCTCCTCCTCCTCCCCCCCCCCCTCCTCCTCCTCCTCCTCCTCCTCCTCCTCCTCCTCCTCCTCCTCCTCCTTCTCCTTCTCCTCCTCCTCTTCACCCGCATTCCCTGCTTCCTCCTTCCGCGGCGGAACTTCCGCGCCCCCCTCTCCACCTCGTCGCCATTCGGCCCCGAGGGCGGCCGCACCTGGCCCTATAGCCCCGCCTGCGCCCCATACCGAACCTGCTGAGCCCCTGCCCGTGTCGTGGCTTCCCCGCGTCCGTCGGCGGCTGGTGGGACGCGCAGAACCATACTGATACTATCTGTCCTCCTTGGAGGCGCGCGTCGGACCCGAACATATAGTATACTCATCTTGTAGTACATCGTTTCCCGAGCGGCGTGGCCAGAAAGCGCCCGCCACGACGCATATACTATACGATTTCTCGGTGCGCGCGTCGCCCCTGGGGGGGGCGACGCACACATAGTACAAATATATTGGGGTGACGCCGAAGTGAGGCGCTTGGGGCAGAGCAATAAGGATCTCAAGAGGCAAGTCGCCAAGCTCGTCCAAGATATGGACATCTGCGGGAGATTCCACAACCGACTCCAAGAAGCCCATCGGTCCCTGGTCGGGAAAGTGCAGATCCTGACAGAGAGACGGAAGGCCCTCGAGATCGTGCGGCGCGGAGGCGCCCCGCCCACTGACGAGCACTCGAGCAGCACCTCCGAGGGCGAGATCCAGTGAGCTGCCCGAGCCCGTGCCCCATCCTGAGTCCTCCCTCCTCCTCCACCTCCGCCTCCGCCTCGCAATCCTCTCGTCCTCCGCCGCCGTGCCGACGCCCCCCTTGACGGCACCCGTGCAGTGTCGCCACCCGCCTCCTCCCCCCCTCCTCCGCCTTCCGCTCCGGGGCGGGCCTCGGGCGCGCGGCTCGGCGCGGACCGCCAGCGGGCTCGCGGGCTGCGTGCAGGGACCGCCACCGCGCGCGGCCCTCCCTGGCAGTACTCGCCCCCCTCTCCGCTTGACCCCCCGCCAAGACCCTCACGAGGCCCGCCCCGAACGACCCTGTGGCCGAACGGCGCTCTTGCCCAAAGGGTGGCCCCCAAAGAGGACCCCAAGACCTTCCCAAAAAGAGGCCCCAGAAGAGGACCCCGAGAGAGCACCAGCATCAGCAACGCCAACAGCAGCAGCACCAGCAGCAGCACCACCAGCGAAAGCACCAGCACAAGCAGCATGAGCACCAGAGCCAGCAACGGCACCAGCAGCATCATCACCAACAGCTGCAGCACCAGCAGCAGCACCAGCAACAACATCAACACCTACAGCGCCAGCCGCGCAACCAGCAGCAGCGGCTGCAACACCATCAGCAGCACCGCCAGCAGCAACACCAACGCCAGACCGCCTTCAGGGAACACTCAACCGGGTAACGCCTAAACGGGGTAACAGACCAATCATGGGATCCAGGTGGAGAAGCTGCAACGAGCAGAACAAAACACATGCCCTGCATTTTCTGCAAAGCGGAAAAAGCTGCGCTGCAATTTGTTGGCAACTAATTGCGGAAAAAAAACTGCAAACAAACCCCACAGACCAGGTAGCAGAGGGCCCAAAACAAAAAGTTGCAGTGCAGCATCCGAAAATGTGCGACGCAGCCAGCAGGTGGAAGGTGCTGCATCGAACGCGAAAGCAACACACAACTGCACTGCAACAAAAGGGCCACTTGGTGCCTCGAACCGGCCGTTTCCTGCTACCCCGTCTGCTGTCACCCCGCCTCTGGCTCCCTGACGCCTGCCGCCTGCCCCACTTCCGCCCCTATCCATCCCCCTCCCCCTTGCCTGCTCCAGTTCCTCCCCCCTCTCCCCGCTCACCGCGTTCTGTCTCCCTCAGAACCCCTCTGCTCATCCTCCCTCCCCTTCCCTCCCCCCTTCGCTCTCCTCCTGCCCTCTCTCCCCTCTCCTTCCCCATCGCCTTTATCCCTCCTTCCCTCCCCCCTTTCATCATCCCCCCCCTCCCCCCCACTGCCCCTCCTCCTCTGCCCCTCCTCCTTCCTCCCCCCCTCCCTTCACCTTTACACCCGTGGTCACTCTGGCTCAAGGAGGAGAAGCTGGAAGTGGGCGGCGAGGAGCCCACGCCCACCCTGGCCGCTCCACGATTCTCGGAGCAGGTTGCCGGTCCCGGAAGCAGGCCCCGAGGAGCGTTTTTCGAGTCGTTCCCAGCAGGCGCGCCCCGAAGCTCTCCAGAAGGTCACTCGCCTCTTTAGATCCGCGGCCTCTTTACACCCGTTGGCTCCACAGCGCTCCACCTGCGGCTCAAGCGCAGGCGCGGGCTGGCGGCTATGCCCCCCCTCCGCGCAGGTGGTCGCGCTCGGTGTGCCTGCGCGTCGGCCGGCTTCGCGCGCCGGCTGCGCGGGTGCCGCTCCAGTGCCGGGGGGGGGGGACCCCAGGTCGTGCTCGCGGTCGGCCAGTGCCGAAGTGGTGTGGAGTAGCCAGCGTCGTGTTTCTGCGCGAGAGCCGCGCCGCGACATTTGTCTGAAACTCTTGAGCGCTGCTGTCCACTGACTGCTTTGAGACTGTTGACGTCACGTTTCAGCCAATCCTCTGGAACCCTCATGGGGAAGGCCGCTGGTATCATAACTCTTGGAGGTCCCAACACCGTGTGGTGACAGACCCAGCGGTGACCTCGAAATCCACAAAGACCTCACAGCAGGGTACCTCACAACACAGTCCTGGGACCTCGGAGGCCCCAATTGCCCGAGACATCCCCGAAAAACGACCTGAGTCCCAGAACCGTGCAATGACCCCGAATCCCCACCGACTCACCACACGATGTGGTCACCACTCCGTTTGGGGCTCCCTCCGACTTTCGGAAGGCGGCGGGGCTTCTCAGAAGCATTCCAGCCTTCTGCGCAGCCCTCTGCGGCTTTGTTGGAGAATGCTCAGACTGAGCAAGCTTGCAGGAAGTGAAAGGCCTCTCGAGCCTTCAAGAGAAGGTCCCAAGAGGGTCCTCATGGGGCCCCAACCAAATCCTAGGAGCAACGCGATTGCGACAATGATGACATGTTCTTGGGGGGAACTCACAAGGCTTGATGTCCCCCAACATAGCTGCGGGCTGCAAGAGGCGGCATTTCGGCCGACCAAAAAAGGGGACATAACATTGGACGCGGACAAAGCCAAATGAACCCAGCCGAATCGGAATGCCAAGCGATGTGCTGCAAGGGAGACCTCAAGATTCCAAAGGGAACCAATGCCATCAGCCCCACGAAACAATCAGCACCCCTCCTCCGCCAGAAGAAGCTATTACGCCTCCAGCACAGAAGCCCCGGGAGGGAGGACATACCCACGAGGGCAAGGCACGTGGACCCAGGCCAGGGCGGGGCGGCGCCAGGGCCGTTCGTAGAACCTGCACGGTCTGGACCACGTCCGGACTCGTGGCCGGGGGCCTGCCAATGCTCAGAACTGCCCAGTGCAGCACCACAACCCAGGTTGGAGGCAAGTGCGGCTGGAGACTGGACAGCCGAGCGCTGCCACGGCATACTTTACCCAGCATGGCTGGCTTCTATCTCAATGCCCTGCCGTAGAGATTGGTGGCATTCACTGCCATAATCTCAATGCGAGATGAAGTTGAGGGAATGCGCCTTATTTGTAGCGAGCTGCACCCGAGGGCATCGCTGTAGCCGTGCAAATGGCCGTCGTACGAGAACATGCTGTCGAGCACCATTACCAAGTCACGGCCTTGCTACGATACATTGTCGCGCATGGGCAGGCTGACCGACGCCATTCTTGAACTTCATCAGATTTGGCTCCGCATCCTCCTCCTGCTGAGTCAACTTCCCTCCTCCTCCACCTCCGCGTTCGCATCTTCTTCTTTCATGATCTCTCCCCCCCCCTGAACCACTCTAAACTCCTCCGTCTGTCAGATCGTTGTCGTCGCCGTCCTCCTCCTGCTGCTCCCTTTCCTCCTGTTCCCCCCCTTGATCCTGGTCATCCTGATGATCCTCCCCATCATCTTCCTCTCCCCCTCCCCCTCCCCCTCCCCATCCCACTCTCCCTCCCGCCACGATGCTCCATCTTCGCTCCTCCCCCCTCACTTCTCCGGGCGCCTCCCCCTCTCCTCCCTCCTACAGCATCCCCCCCCTTCTCCCCATCCTCACCCCCCCACCCCCCCGTTCCCCTCTTCCTCATCCTCATCCTCCTCACCCAGCTCCTGCTCCTGCTCCTCCTCCATTCGTGTTCTTTATGAATTATCTCTCCCTGTCGCACCGCGAGGCCAGTTTTTAGGACGTTTCGCCTGAGACTTTCTCACCACTTTTGACCCTCCAGCTAAAACATTGGCAACATTTTCACAGATGGAGAGCGGGTGGTTTTCAAAATGTGGCTCTCGCCTTAGCGCCGCGCACATTCGTTTTCAAAACTTGCAAGAGCTTCGCGGATTGAGACCGGGTCATTTTCAAAATGTGGCTCTCGCCTTAGCGCCGCGTACATTCGTTTCACAAAAGTGCAAAATTTTTTCGGATTGAGGGCGGTTCCTTTTCAAAATGTGGCCCTCGCCTTTGCGCCGCGCGCATGATTGAGAGCGGCCTTTTTTAAAAGTGGCTCTCGCCTCAGCGCCGCGCACACTCTTGTTAAACATGTGCAAGAGCTTCACGGATTCCCAGGGTCGACGTACCACAAATAGTGTTTCGAAATGACTCACGATTATGGGGGCTCTGCAGTTATGATGATTCGCAGTGTTGAAGTCCCAGGAATGTCGTTCTGGCACGATTCAGGATCGTCAAGTCGCAACAGTCAGGTTAATCCGTGGCGCTGGAATCCCGAGAACAATGTTTTGGCATGCTTCAGGGTCTTCCATCGGTTGTCTTCCAATGGGGCAGGTCCCTCTGTGGAAATGAACCGTTGTAGGGGGCCTATGACAAGGACGCTTGGGGGGAGGGCTTATTCCAACAATCTTTGGTGACCCTTGGGTTTACACTGGTCCGTTCTTCTCCTCCTCCTCCTCCTCCTCCTGCTCGTGGTCCTCCTCCTCCTCCTCCTCCTCCTCCTCCTACTCCTCCTCCTCCCGCTCGTGGTCCCCTCCTCCTTCTCCGCCTCCTCCTACTCCTCCTCTACAAATTCTCAATACTACGTCCTCCGCGCGCATTGTTTTCACACGCGGGATTGCATTAGTTCGGTTTCCATCTGCTTGCTTTGATCGGCAAGTTCTCGGGGTTTCAAAATGGGGCCCCCGCTAAAACGTGGGCCTCAATTTCGGATCGGCGCTTTGCTGGATCCGAGTCCTTTCCCATCGTTGTCGCCTACCTCGTTTCCCCTCCTCCGCCTTCCCTAGTCCGTCTGCTCCTCCAGCTCCTTCCACTACAGCTCCTGCTGCTGCGGCTGCTTGTCCTCATCGTCCTCCTTCTTCATCCTTCTGTTCCTCCTGCTCATCCTCCCTCTTACCCGCCACCTCCTCCTCCGATGTACGCAACTTACCTTTTTGTTCCGATGTCACATAGCACGATGGGGCCAATTTTAGAGATCCAGGTCCGCCACGGCACGCGTCCACGGATAGAGAACAAATCACCGCAATGGAACGGGATGGGTGGGGGGGATACTTGGGATGCCGGGCACGTCGCGAGCGCACCCAGCTTGCCATCGTCACCCTCTTCCTGCCTCCTCCCTCCCCCATCCCCTCTCCTCCCCCATCCCCCTCTCATCCTCCTCCTCCTCCTCCTCCTCCTCCTCCTCTCCTCCTCCTCCTCCTCCTCCTCCTCCTCCTCTTCCTCCTCCTCCTCCTGCTCCTCCTCCTCCTCCTGACGCTGACGCTGACGCTGATGCTGACGCTGCTGGTCTACGGTCATGCCCTCCTCCTGCTCCTCCTCCTTCCTCCTCCTCCTCCTCCTCCTCCGCCTCCTCCTCCTCCTAATCCTCCTCCTCCCTCCCTCCTCCTCTTCCTCCTCTTCCTCCTCCTCCTCCTCCTCTTCCTCCTCCTCCTCCTCCTCCTCCTCCTCATCCTCCTCTTCCCCACCCCTGCCCTCCTTCTCCTCCCTCGCCCTCCTCCGCATCTGCAGCGGGAGAGCGGAACGCTGCCGACGGGGGGCAGAGGGACACGCCGGCACGGCCCACTGCTCAGCAAGCACCCAGCGCGGCCAGGAGGCCCGTCTGCGCAGCCTGCCGGAGGAGGGGCCGCGCCCCCTCTTGGCAGGGCCAGACGCCGACCGAAGCAGGGGGGGAGGGGAGGAGGAGGAGGAGGAGGAGGAGGAGGAGGAGGAGGAGGAGGAGGAGGAGGAGGAGGAGGAGGAGGAGGAGGAGGGCACGAAGCTCGGCGGGCCGGTTGGGCTTCAACCACGCCTAAGCCTGCATGCGATGGAGCGCGGCCAACCTCACGGAGGCCCGCTGGTCGACGCCCACGGCCAGCCCCACGTCCATCCTGTACTTCTGGATGTGGTAGCACTGGCACATGAGGCCGATGGAGAAGATGCAGTCCACGTGGGACCGCTGCGTGTGGTACGTCTCGTCGCCGAGCCCGAGGAGCTCCAGGCCACTGCCGATGGCGTCGGCACCCCCAGCGCCCGCGGCCATCTCCCGCAGGGTCGGGCAGCGCACGTAGTGCTCCAGCGCGTCCTCCCCGTCGCAGCCGAAGATGCACTGGCGAGCGTCGATGACGGCGCTCATGCGACGCGAGGTGGTCCAGCCGTTGACCGCCGTGCGCAGCCACGACCACATCCAGGCTGGGCGGACCTCCGTCAGCTTGCAGCGCAGCGGAGGCCATCTCTCACGCAGGACGGGCAGCGGACAGTCGATCCCCCACCTGCGGAGCCGGCGGTGGATGATGGCAACGAGGTCCTCAGGGTAAAGCATGCCGCGAAGCGCTGCCGCGGCCGCGGCTTGGCGCTTGGGCTTCCTGGCAGGGGTGGCAGCGGCCGCGTTCTTCGCCTCCATGAGCATCGCCGTCTTCGCCTTCAAGATGCACCTGCGCGGGATCGGGATCGGGAGCGAGTCCAGCGTCGGCCTTGGGATGTCGAGCATGTCGAGGGAGTCCGAGACCATGGCGTAGTTCTGCACGATCGCCCTTCTCGTACGCCACCACGGCGGTGACCAATTGCCCTTGATCACGTCGGCCAGTGGTACGTGTTCCACTGCAGCTTCATGTAGGTGGCGGAGGTGCACCTCCCAGCCCCTCACCGTGTTCTCCGCTGAACGCATCATCGCGGCGATCGTGCACGGGAAGAGGCCAATCGGCGCCGGCGAGCCACACCACGCGCTCATCGAGAGGATGTCCGCCTTGCGCATGGAAGACGGTGGCAGTCGCAGCAGGCGGTGCAAGGAGGTGAACTCGACCTTCCAGATGGCGGGCACGATGAAGTAGAACTGAGCCAGGTACGAGAGGCACGGCAGCGCGTTGATGTTGTATGCACGGGCAGCAAGGCTGGTGGCCATGCCCGTGCGCGCCAGCTCCCAGCAGCGGGACCGCCACTTCCCCGCCGCAGCCTTCCAGATGCCAAAGTCCGTTACGCCAGGGCCCAGGTATGTCCCGAGGTACTTGGCCGATGAGTCGATGCGGAAGCCACTCCAGCGTGGGACCGCCCCCGCAAGGAATGACTTGACGTTTTGCAGTGTGTTGTCCGTGATCTCCTCCCACAGCGGGACCAGCGCGCACTTGTGGAGCGCCAGCTGCAGATTGAAGGCGAACTCGATGGAGACGAAGGTGCGGTCGATGCTCGGGAGGGCGACTGCGTTCTTGATCAGCATCCCGATGTCGTCCGCGCAGGCTGTGAGAGATCCGTGCTCGTCGATCGCTGCTAGCAGAGCGCGGATGGGAGCATCCATGGCCAGACACCATACCGTGCCAGAGAGCGGGCATCCTTGCATGATGCCGCACATGAGCGCAAACAGTGGCTCCAGCTCCGCGCTGGTGCCCTCGGCTCGGAAGGAGCTGAAAGCGAGGCAGTTGCTGTAGAGCGCCATGATCACGTTGCGAAAGCCCAGCGGGACCCCGTAGCGCGGGAGGACCTTCTCGATGACTTCCCTGAAGAGCGATGGGAAGGCCTGGCGGAAGTCGAACGAAAGGAACATCGGGCGACGGGCCGCAGCATCAGGAAGGAGTCCTTCCCTGCGGCATTCAGCGTCCAGGAAAGGGATGTGGTCGACGAAGCGCCGCCCCGCAGTGAAGCCCTTCTGCTCGGGTGAGGTAGATGATGTTGCAATAGGCTGCAGTCCACGATCCGCGCATGCCGCAATCAGCTTGGCGTCACAGTTCTTGAGGGAGAGAGTGCGCACGGTGGATGCCGTGCGAGTGCATGAATCAGGGACGTCGTCCTCCTCCGTGCCCTTGGGGACGCAGATGAAGATCGACCAGTTGAGGTCGAGTGGGGCGACTCCGTCGTTGAAGATGGTCTCCATGAGCCCGTGGAGATGCTGCAGCGCACCAGGGCTGCGCCGCCATGCAGCGTACGTGAGTTGGTCAGGTCCCGCAGCGCTAGGGGGTGCTCTGCTGACCGCTCGTTCGAGGTTGTGGAGGGCAGGTTGGGGAAGTTCCACCACCGGGTACCGCGGTGCGTGCTTGTCCAAGAAAGAGCCCATGGTCTTGAGCTGCTCATCGTTCGGCAACTTCGCGAAGATCTCACCCCAGTAGTTCGCCACAATCGTCTTCATGCCCGCGGGGTCGGAGACCACATGCTGAGCCACCTGCGAGTCCTTGGCGGAACACGGTGTAGAGTCCACGCGCAGGCCAGAGAGGATCATGCGACGCCGCCAGGGGACCCACAGCTGAGCGTGTCTGGCGGCCTTACGTTCAACTCTCCGCCAGGCTGCGCTGTCGCGCACGTTGGCTGTCCGAGCTGCGGCCTCCGCCGCTTGTCTTCTCATAGAGTGCACCCGCTCAGCAATTGCGTCGAAGTTGGAGGCAAAGCTGTTGGTGTCCACAATGCGCACGGTGCCGTCGGTGACTTTGAGGTGGGTCGCCAGCGCGGGGCAGGAGTCGAGAAGCCTGCCCGCCAGGACGGCGTCCTGTCGCCAGACGGCTCTCGCCGCCGATTTGAAGCCCATGTACGAGGTCTCGGCCGAGGAGTCCTTGACGAGGAGGGAGAAGTTGGTTCTCAGCTGTTCATCCCGCGCACGTCGAGCGGCTAGCTTCATGCACTGCTTCGCTGCTCTCCAGCGCCCTTCCGCCGTTTCCCCCTCCAAGGAACAGTGCGCCAGCATGAGCGCGTAGGTCTCGGGGCACTTCTTGTGGTTGAAGAGGTGCGTCGGAATAGGCTGCTCGTCTCCCGGGACGTGTCGAGCAGCAGTGATCTGCAAGACGAGGGGCGCGTGGTCGCTGATGCCAGCCTCGGAGAGCTCCATCGCATCCCTCGCGGTGGTCAGGATTGTAGAGACCGACAGCATGGCATGCGCGTCAATCCCCACGAAGATGCGGTCGATCGTGGACAGCTGCTTGCAGGACTTGTCGTAGTGAGTCGGCCATTGTGATTCAATCTCCAAAGCGGCAGCCAAGAGGCGCCGCCACGCAGGTTGACGTAGTTGGCAGCGATTGTCAGGTCGTAAGCGCCACGCCGTAGCGTCAGAGGGAGCGCGTTGGCTAACTGGCGGGCGAGAGGCAATGTTGAAGTCCCCGACGGCCAGAAAGACGCGGTGCAGGGAGTCGCGGCGCGCCCAGGTAAGGCCACTGGACCAGGTGCGCTGAATGGCGGAAAACTCGTGCGGCTTGAGGTCGTAGTTGTGAATGTTGAAAATCTGCATGCTGTACTTGCCCGTGCTGTCGGTGATCGTGAGGAGCGCCGCACGGCCAGCGGCCACAGAAACGAAGCTGTAAGACGGTAGGGCTGGAGTGGCGTTCCGTGAGCTAGACCGTGTGTCGATTGGCTTCGTCGTGGGCGTCGGGGGAGGACTTCGTGAACTTGACCGATTGGTGGTGCGACTTGTAGCCGATGAAGACGAGGAGGTACGTGCACTTGACCAGGGATCATGAGTCGGCAAGGATGCTGCAGGGGGTGCGGCGCGCGCATGGGAGCCTTCCCGCGGCGCGGCACCCCTGCATCCCAGAGATTCGGCTCTGGGTCCTTCCGCCCTTGGACATTCATCGATGATGCGCGGGACGAGAAAGGCAACACCCCCCACGGCGGCGGTGGGGCCAGGGGAGAGGAAGCTCATGTACTTCTGCGGCTGCGCCTGGAGGAAGATCCTGAGCGCGTCCTCGGAGCCGTGGACCTCTTGCACCGCGATGATGGCATTGACCTTCATGTACGATGCGAGCAGCGCCTGCTTGCGTCTGCGCAGCCTGGCATCCGAATGGAGTAGGCCACGAGCGTTCCACACGACCATGTGAAGGCCATGAAAGCCATGTCGTGCTCCAGGAGGGCGCCAGGGCGCCCACAGCGGCGTGCTAAATCCACTCGGTATTGTCCACCACGGAGAAGGCCTTCTTGAACTGCGCGTTGATGGACTCCCTGTCGATGTGCAGTCTGGCCACCATGTCTGGGTTCCACCTGATGATCGTGTCGATGTGTCGGGATTCGCCCATCTCGAGCTTGGCAACGTTGACGCCCTGGGAGGTGACGATGCCCCGTGCACGCTGCGCACTGAAAGAGATGCCAGGATAAGCTTCTGCGAGCAAAGTCGATAGCCTCCTCGACTGGATCTCCATTCGCACTTGCTGGGGCGACTTGTCGGGCGAGATGTACAGCGGGACGGTGCCTCCTCCGACGCTCTGCGCGCAGAAAGCACGCCACCCGTTCCTGCCAGCAGGGTCTCGAAGCTGCCGAGCGAGGGCTTGGGCACGGGGTAGAGCGACGCCGTCACCACCCTGCACAAGGACGTTGAAGCGTTTGGATGGGACAGCGGGATCGAGGCGGACCATGTCATTGGTGAGGCCAGCAGCGCGAATCCACTCTTCGAGGCCTTGCAGCGCCTGCGCGGGACCAACCAGCTGCGGAGCGCCGATCGAGAAGACCCTCGGGTTGGGCTGGCGGCTCCACGCCTCCAGCTCTTGGAAGTCCATGAGGGGGAGCTCCTTCTCCGCGAGGGCCAGCACCTTGTTGATGTCACCGATCTGTTTGCGCATGGCAGCCTGCTCGGCCTCCAGCGCGTCAGCTCGCTGACCGATGGAGGCGATGTCGCGTGTCTGCACGGCGAGGGATCTGTTGACGGCCTCCTGCTGGGTCTGGAACATGCGCACCAGCTGAGTCTGGCAAGACGTGACTTGCGCCATGGAGGTGGCAGCGATCGCATCAGTGGCTTGACGAATGCAGCTCTGGAGCATGGCCTGCATGTCCGTGCCGCCCGCGTCCACAGGGGTGGCCATCCCGCCGACGGGAGTGCCAGCCGCGGGGGCCGCAGCGTGTCCGTCAGCAGGAGCAGCGCGTTCATGCCATGGATCTCCACCAGGATGTTGC
Source organism: Prorocentrum cordatum (assembly GCA_963575745.1). Classification (NCBI taxonomy): domain Eukaryota; class Dinophyceae; order Prorocentrales; family Prorocentraceae; genus Prorocentrum; species Prorocentrum cordatum. The sequence continues at coordinate 458,464 of CAUYUJ010002091.1, read as the reverse complement.
CACGGATCAGCTTGAGCATGATGGGGTCCCACTGGGGGCTTGCCCGTGGTAGTCTGCTCCACCTGCATGTCCATCCGCTCCTGCGTGGGGAAGGTGGGCGCGGCCTCGAGGGCGGCGACGAGCTCCTCTTGAGCAGCACGGTCGAGACCATCGGGGGCATGTCGTGCACGATCACTGGCTGGGGAACCCGAGGCGTCGGCTTCGCCGTCGGAGCGAGGGTGGCCCCGCCGTGCGCGCCTCCGCGCCGGGGCGCGCTCGTTGGTGCTGCGGGAGGCGGAGCGAATGTCCTCAGGCGGGGGCTCCTTTCCTTTGTCAGCCCGCCTGCGGCCATCAGCAGCACCAGGACCACGGTGGCCGCCACCAGCGCGCCCAGCCCTGCGGCGCTCCTCCTCGGCCGCCATGAATTGCGATGGAGAGCCCTCGCGGGCACGAACCTGTGGGTCCAGGAGGACCAGTCTTTGGCGGCAGCTCGCCCTGGGGGTGGCTGCAAAGGAATCTCGACTCCTGGCCGCGGCACAGCGGTATCCATTTGGACGCCGCCGCGCGCCATGACCTTGAGCCAAAATGGCTACGGAGGAGGAGGAGGAGGAGGAGGAGGAGGAGGAGGAGGAGGAGGATGGGGAGGAGGAGGAGGAGTAGGAGGAGGAGGAAGAAAAGGAGGACGAGGAAGAAAAGGAGGACGAAAGGGGGGGGAGGGAGGGGAAGGAGGGGAGGGAGGGAGGCAGGAGGAGGAGGGGCGGACACTGTCCCTGGCCGTCCTCCCCCCCTCCCTCCCTCATACTTCTCCCTCCCCCATCCTGTGTTTCTTCCCCCTCCTCCTCGTCCTCCTCCACCTCTTCCTCCTCCTCTTCCGCATCGCCATCGCCATCCTATTCATTCATCTCGTCCTCGCTTCACTCCCGCTCGACCGTTTCACAGGAGCGTGCTGGAAATCAACACGAAATGCCCTTAGCGGCAACATCATGCGTGGAAACCGAATGAGACGTGTCTATAGTTGTTGTTGTTGTTGTTGTTGTTGCTGTGGTTGTCGTTGAACTCTCATTCATGAGTAATGCTTATTATTGTATTCCCCATCTCCAGTGCATACTGCTTTTCTCAATCAAAGTGTGCCCCTGGACGCTCGCATCCTGTTTTTCTGAGAAGGAAAATGTTCCTGCTCAAGCTGGGCCCCTGCGCCCCTGGATTACAACAACAACGGCTCCCAACTGAGACTTCCTCAAATTTACTCAGGACCCCCGCTCCTGAGACTTCCCTACAATTTACTCAGGATCGGTGCTCCCGCCTGTGACTTCCTCGCAACTTAGTCAGGACCCCCGCTCCCATCTGAGACTTCCTCACAATATACTGAGGAGCGAGGCTCCCCTTTGAGACTTCCTCGCAATTGAACCAAAACTTCCTCGCAATTTAATCAACACCCCCGCTCCCGACAGAGAGCCCCTCACATGTTCTTCAGGAGTTGCGCTCTCGCCTGTGACTTCCACGCAATGTATTCAGACATCGCGCTTTCGACGCTCAGGAAACACGCTGCGCCAAAGACGCCCTTACAACTTACTTAGTAATCGCGCTCTCGCCATACTCGGGCATCCCGCTTGAATGTCCCACCTGCCCGACCCGCCCGTCAGGGGATCGCCCGCCCGTCGTGGGCTCCCGCCCGAGACTTTCTTCAGGAACGGCGCTTTCGCATAAGACTTTCTCGAACGTTCACGCCCTCTTGCTCCTCCCTCAGCCTCCTCCCTCCTCTCTCCTCTCCTCCCTTCTCTCGCCTTCCTCTCTATCATTATGCCTATCTGCCCTATCCTCTTTCCCTCCTCTCCCTCCTCCTTTCTCCCTCCCCTCACCCGCCTCCTCCCTCCCTCGCTCTTTCTCTCTCTCTCTCTCTCACACTATCTTTCTTTCTCTCTCTCTCTCTCTCCTCTCCCTCTCCTTTTCTCTACCTCTCTTATCTGTGCCTCAAATCAACCACCCCCCTCTTCGCTCCTTCTCTCCTGGCGTTTTCCTTCTGCCTTCGTCCCCCCCCTCCCTTCTTCCCACTATCCCTCGTTCTCCCCCTCCTCTTTTTGCCGGGCCCGCACCAATTCCAATGGCGGGCACATGTACGCCCACGAAGGATTGCCCGCCCGTTCAGACTTGCCCGCCTGTCTAAGCCCGCCGCCCCCCACAAAGAAAAATAATTCCCCCAAAGGGGGTGTGATCGAATACAAAAAGGGCGGGTATCGAGGGTGTGGGGACCTCGTCTTGAATGACACTCGGGCGAGTAAGAGCGACCAGACTTATAATGATTGTTGTTGTTCATGCTGTTGTTGTTGTTGCTGACAGGCTCGAGGGGGGTGCTGGCATGTGTCTGCTGCACACAGGCCCCACCATCCCTGTCCAAAACAATACAGCATACAGTTTGCGGAAAAATTGTCATGCACGTGCGCACCGCGAACACATTGCATTCTGATATTTGACAAGGATGATCGGGGGTGCACTGGCACGCGCGGCGCACCTAGCGAGCGTCGGGTACCTGGCTGGCTGGCGTCTCACTTGGCTCGATACCCGATGTTTTACGATGGCGGCCCCTGCCCATGCTGAGACCCTGATGCTATTCGTGTGGAGGGAAGGCGGGTGGGAGTGAGCGCAAAGGCCGTCCTTCGGGGGGAGGGGGTAGCTTGATCACTGTTCCCTATTAGTAGACACCCCCTCCCCCAGGCGACTGGGAGCCAACCAAGGATAATGCGCCCCCCCCCCCCACACCATCCGTAAAAAAAATGCACAACACACTCTGCCTCCAAAATCTGAGCATGCGCAGCGAACCCGATGCGGCCTCCCCCCACCATCCCTGTCAAACAACAATACAGGGAGTACACTTGGCGGCGGCGGCTGCGGCGGCTGCGGCGGGCGGCAGCGGCTGCGGCGGCTGCGGCGGTGGCGGCGGCTGCGGCGGCGGCGGCGGCGGCGGCGGCGGCGGCGGCGGCGCGGCGGCGGCGGCGGCGGGCGGCGGCGGCGGAGGCGGCGACGGCGGCGGATTCGCCCCCAGCAGCTGCCCATCCAAAGACGACTGCTGAATATGCTGCGGCTCGGGCCAGGCTCGGGTGCTGCGTATGTGTTGGGAGGGCGGGTGGGAGTGAGCGAGAAGGTTTGTGGGCGGGGAGGGCGTCTTGATCACACTCACCCCCCCTCCCGCAGACGACCAGCAGCCAACCAGGACCAATGAGGGCACCGCCCCCACCATCGCTATCCAACAAAAACAATGTACAGTCCACTGTGGGGCAACATTTTCGGTCATGTTCGTAGCCGTAACAGAAGGAGTAAAGCAGTAGGTGTACTCGTAGATGCGAGGACCGCCAAACTAGACTTCACACAAATGAGCCCGTAGGAACACGCCATTCGACCACAAACACATCCCAACATTCAAACAACACTGGAAGCCAACTTGGACGAATGATTGAAACCGGCCTCGTGATGTATATGCGTGTCGGCACAAAGAGCAGACCCCGACACTGACAGAAGGCTCCATGTGCCAGGTTTCTTACATTGCTGCCCTCCCCTACGTTGCCTGCCACTCTTCCCCTCCTTTGCACCCCACAATATCTCTAAGCAGACTGGCCAAACACACATGGTATGATTTTGCAACGCTCTCTCGCCCAACAATATTGCAATGCATGCGACGGTTGTCACACCTGCGACTGACACGAATGCAGAATTCCTTGCGCTGGATTTCTTTCCCGACCCGCCAACCTTCATGAGCTTCGAGCGCTTCACGGTGTCGACCAGCCGTAAAGATCCCAAAAAGCTTTGGTATTGCACCTTGGCGCTGGCAGCCCCGCCCCTCTTCACGCTGTCTCCAATGCTCCTGCTGCTGCTACTCCTCGGCCCCCTCCTGCTCCTCCTCCTCCTCCTCCTCCTCCTCCTCCTCCTCCTCCTCCACTTCCTCCTCCACCTCTTCCTCCTGCTCCTCCTCCTCCCTCTGCTCGTCCTCCTCCGCCATTGTCTCCTCCTCGTCCTCCTCCACCTTCCCCTCCTGCTCTTACCACTCCTCCCTCCCCCCCATTCTCCATCACTCCCTCGCCCGTCCCGTCGTCCTCCCTCCCCTCTTATCGCCCCTCCCAACCCAAGCATCTGTCCTACCTTCCCCCTCTCCCTGGCACTCCCACCTGCCTCTTCCCAGGGCGGAAAATCCGACCAGCGCTCTAGGCGTAGATCCTTTTATCAGACCAATGATTCGAAAGCCTGCCGCTCGTTCTCTTTGGGGAGGGCCAAACTACTCCCTCTTCCCCACCCCGCGGATACTGAGCGAGGGGGTCGCGAGAGGTTGGAGCGTCCAAGATGGCCCATGATGGCTCGGAGATAACCCTAAGATGGCAAAGAGGGCCAACACTGGCCAAGGTGGCCTCGCGCTTGCCAACATTGCAGAACATTGCCAAACTTCCCCCAGACCCCCCTCCTCTCCCCCCACCCCAACAGTTAACCCAGCCCCGCTCCCTGGAAACCACACCGCCTCCTCTTCAAGACCCCGCCCCGACCGCTAAGCTCCCCTTCCCCAAAGCGAAAAGATTCGAACCCCCATTTCGTGTAATCGCAGCCCGCCGGCGCCCAGGCCATTCGACTTCCAGTGAATGCGCTTGCCCGAAAAAACCTGACACTGGCACGAACCCCGACCTTGGAGGACAAGTGGGCATGACTTGCGGGAAAGAGAACAGCAAAGAAAAGGACGCCTATGGGGCGCATTGCGTTGGTTCCCGTGGGGTCCGTTTGACGCTGTGACGCTTTGTCGGGGCCTGTCCAGACATCCTGGGGCCCTCTTGGGCAGTCTTGGGGCCCTTAGGGAGCCTCTGGGGGCTTCCTGGGGAGCTCCTTGGGGGCCCTTTAGGCCGTCCAGGGGCGATTCAAAGAGGACGAGAAACCTCAAAAACATCATGCAAGAACATCTTTCCTCGATCCTCGAACCTCGGGAACGGCGTGGCCACGTTTGCCCAGCGCCTTGGACCCGACGGGCGCGCGGGACCCACGTCTCTGGCCGTATTGCGACAGAATTCGACAATTGCGGCCTTCTGGGGCCGTATGCGGACCGTTCGAGAGCTGTGCTGAGGACGTCTCGGGCCGTGTTGAGGCCTCCTGGGGGCCTCCTGGGGAGCTCCTGGGCAATCTGAGAGCCCTCTTGGGGACATCTTGCAAAGCTGTCCGGAGGGAAAGGTGGCCGAGGAAGCGGCGGTACTTCTTGGGGATGGGCTCAGCACGCGACCATGCGAGCCACGAGGTGAGCTCAGCACCTTTCCATGAGAGCCACCGGCAAAGGAGGGGGCATGGATTCCTATGGCGGGCGACAGATTGGAGTTTGGGGACTCTAGAGGCTCCTGGAGGCCCTCAGCTATCGCCGTGGGTTGTTTCGGGCACCGTCTGCGGCTGTATTGGGACACGGTGAGACAACTTGCGGCCTTCTGGGGCCGCATGCGGACCATGCGAGAGTTGTGCAGAGAACATGTCCGGCCGTGTTGAGCGTCCTCTGGGCCTCCTGAGGTTCTCTTGGGCAGTCTTGGGCCCTTGCCGGGGGCCTCTGGGGGCTTCCTGGGTGCCTCTTGGACGCTTCTCGGGGCCTCTTGGGGGCCTCTTGAGGGCCGTTGGGGCCTCCTCGGGGTCTCTTTTGGCGGAGAGCTGGACATGTTGGTCCGTGCTCCCTCTGTGGGGCTTCTCTTGGGGCGATGCTGGGGCCTTCTTGGGCCAGCTTGGAAGCCTCCTGGGCCGTCTGGGGGGCCTCTTGGGCCATGAGGGCGCCCTCTTGGGGCCTCTTATGGCATGTTTGGGCGACGTCTGGGACACTCGGGAAGCCGAAAAGGCGGAAACGCGAAGAGCGTTGAAGGGCCTTCAGGAAATCAACGGAGCTTGCCTCTCCGGGCCTTCTTGAAGGCCCTCCAGAAGGCCTGTTGGAGCGTCCCCGGGGCTTCTTGGACCATCTTGAGGCCATCCTGGGCGTCTTGGACCTATCTTTCAGCGACTCGTGGCCCTCTTGGACCATCTTGCGGACCATCTTTGGGCCGACAGTGCCGCCCAGAAGCGCGTCTGCCCCAATGGGGCCGACTCCGGCAGTCTCCTGCAGGCCTCTGCAGTCGTTCCGCCCGTGGCCGGGGCCATGTCCCGAGGGGGCACCCCAGACCCCACAGGGAGATACTTTTTTTTAGACGCGCCTGGATGCGGAGACTAATTTTTGTTGGGGTTGAGTCCAATGATGCAACGCCGAATTCTGCAGAGAAACACCGAAGTCAACAGAAATTCAAAATAGGAGGTAACGTGGCGTCTGCCAGTATGAACTGGGCCTGCATCTGTACAAGACCATCGCCAAGCCCTGCAATCTAAATTCCCGTCCCAAGGAGATACTAAACGGGATCCCGGGATCCCCTCCTCAAGGTCGGGGAAGGGAAGACGGAGAGAAGCGGGCTAGTAGCTGCACTCCGCGATGCACGCGCCACGGCGGGCGCGACGCAGGCGGCCAAACAAAGGGCATATGTACACAGCTCTCGCTGGAGAGGGCGGCCTGTTGAGGGGGACATGTCGAGGGGAAGGGGCCACACAAGCAGTGAACAGCGCTGTCATCCTGCAGAGCATGCGCCGTGGCGAGCGTTGAGCAAACCAGGACAGAAATAACCCAATGACACAGTTCGTTGAACGAGTAACCCGGTCCTCCTCCTCCTCCTCCTCCTCCTCCTCCTCCTCCTCCTCCTCCTCCTCCCTTCCTTCCTTCTTCCTCCCCCTCCCCCTCCTCCTCCTCCCTCCTTCTCCCTCCTCCTCCCTCCTGCTCCTCCCCCCCTCCCGCCGCACCCTCCTCCCCCCGAGAGTCGCACGGAGCCGGAGCCGCCGGAGGCAATCTCAGAGACGGCCCGCAGCTGGCACTCGCTGAGGGCCTCGCGTGGGGTGGGGGGGGCCTCTGGTCGCCGCTGCCGCCGCGACTCCTCTGTGGCATCGCGTGTTGCGGTGGAGAGAAAGGGCACCCATACCGTATACCTCCTCCCTGCGTCCGTTTTCCCTTTTTTGGGCCTCCTGGGTGGCTCTCGCTGTCACCGCTGGATTCGCCTCGAAATCCTGGTCAGAACGCACCCTGGCAGAGGTCCGGGGAGTAGCGGTATCGGTACCTCCCTCCTGGTTCCCCCAGTGTTCTCATTACTTACACACAACAAACCGACGGCAATGACCGGTTAGCAAGCGATGACCAAGTCACGCCGTCTTGCGCTGTCCTGCGAGGCCACGAGGGCAAAAAAGAAAAGCAGCAGCAGCAGCAGCAGCAGCCTCGGACTCGGGATCAAGGGGGAGGAGAGAGGACGAGGAGGAGGGGAAGAAGGACAATTGCATCCTGTGTGCTGCGCATCGCCTTTGTAAATACGGTCGGGAACGTTTGCGTAGCGTGCCGCCGCGGCGGCCCCAACGACACTTACGACACGCTGTCCCTTGAGGGCGGATGGCGTGTCGCTCCGCTCCGCGGGGCGGGAGTCGGAAAAGCTCGGGGCGCTGACGCTGGGGGCCGGAAGTGAATAGCGTGTCGCGCCGACCCGTGGTGGCCCAGAACCGGCGGAGCGACGCGCTATCCAAAACTTCCCCACCGTATCTCAACATCGTTTAACAGATCCCCATCCGCACTGGGAAAGCCTCGGCTCCGCTGTCCGACCTACCCCCCTGGGTGGGGATAGATGCCGTCACTGTCGGGTGTCGCGGCGTCCTTCCCCGGCTCTTTAGGGGGTGATCTGGTGGCGCCAAGCTCTACTAGGGATGGGGACAGGTCTGACGATGCTGAACGACAAAAAAAACAGCCAGGCAAAGTCTTTGGCAGTGAGGTTCGGCGCCTCAGAGGGCAAGCGGGACGCTTCTATCCCGCTGCACGCTTATGGGAACAGGCAGTGGAACATCGTCGCCGTCGCCGTCAATGTTGCTCGTCGCCCTCCCTCGTCATCGCAGAAGGAGGGAGGGAGGGAGGGAGGGAGGGAGGGAGGGAGGGAGAGACAAAGAAGAAGAGGACGCGGAGGAGGACGATGACGAGAACGCGGGGTGTGAGCCCGCCTTGATGGCACTATTGGAAGGAGGAAGAAGAGGGCGGATGAGGATGAGGAGAGAGAAGAGGATGAGGAAACAGGTGAGGGCGAGGAGGATGACGACGATCACGAATGGGGGGACGGGGAGGGGGAGGACGCGGAAGACGCGGAGGGAGAAGAGAGAGAGAGAGGGGGATGAGAATAGCTCGGTATAATTCCAGACCCCCGACGTGAAGCCAGAGGAGGTTGACAAGGAGGAAGACGATGAGGATAACACAACATGCGACGACGAAGAGGATAATGAGAGAGAGAGAGAGAGAGAGAGTGGGATGATAGCTCTGGATAGCTTTGAAACCCCGACTTCAAGGGGGAAGAGAAAGATGGGGAAGAAGAGGAGGAGGAGGACGACGAGGAGGAGGAGGGGGAGGATACGAAGGAGAAGGACAATGACGAAGAGGGGAAGGGATGAGGAGGGGAGCACCAAGGACAAGGAAAAAAGGAGAAGACAATCGCTCGGGGGTCCGGGAGAAGCCCAGGAGCAACTGTACATAGTACGTCTACACTTGTGTACTTATATATGTATACACACGTAGACCATGTCTTGTCCATGCCCCCTTGATGACACTCAGCTCAAGTAGACTAGCAGTGGGTACAAGAACTCGTTGCACGTACGGCGCTGGCGAATCCGCCGACCCCCGCTTGCCAGGGGTGAGAAGGCGTGCGAGGCATTCGGCTGTCCCCCCTCCCCCCTTCTCTCCCTCCCGGTGGGTCGACAATCATGTTAGACGGGGGCGGGTCCGGGGACGAGCTCGCCAACGCACGCTCCAGGGCCCTCGGAGCCTCCAGATTCCATACCCTCCGCGGCCACCAAAAAGCCCCAATTGACTTCACATATGGCTCCAGTCGGGCTAGAACACGCTCGAGAGGCCTCAAGAACACCCAAGATGGTCTCAAGACGGCCCAAGACGTCTCAAGAGGGCCCCGAGAGAACCCCAGAGGGCCTCACGAAGCATGACGGCCCAAACGGCCCCCAAGACGGTCAAAAAGGGTTTCAAGGGAGCCCCAAGAAGGGGACATCGCAGCCACCCCAAGGGCCCTCCCCGACATGCCGCCCCAGGAGGCTCCCAAGAAGCTCCTAAGGGACCTCCCAAAGCCAATGGGAGCCTTGAAATCGGCTCCGAGAGGCCGCCCCTGTGTTCCTCGAAGGGGCACCCGAGAAGCCCCGCAGCAGACGCGGAGGAAGAGGAGGCCGAAACAGCGACAACTGCACGCAGGCAGAACGACGGGAAGATCTCGGAACCGCACGTATCCTCTTCTATGGGGTCGACGGAATGGGGCAAACCTCTTGAATCAACGGGTAATCCTCACCTGCTGCTCAAGGATAATTATTCTCCCCGTGCAAACGTCGAGAGCTCGGCACTCGGAAGAGGAAACCCCGCTGAACAGCTACAAGAAGGGGTAAGTATCAGGGAGTGGAGAACTGCAGGGAAAAAATGGGAGGGTAAGGGGCGGGGGCGCCGATGCCCAATGGCACTGGCAGAACACAGAACCGCCACAGAGCAGTTGAAACACCCGTGGCGAGACGACTGCGCTTCTACACGCACCCCACCTGAAGCGTCCGGGTGAGACACAGGAGTGCCTGGGCGCCGCCCTCTCAAGAAGGCCGCCTCGCCTCTGCGGAGAGAAAGGGCGACCAAGAGACCTTCACGTGCTGGCCGCACGAGCGGCAAGCCGAACAAATTACCGCCATCTCGTCCTGCTGCACAGGCCGCGAAAGGGACGATCCGCCTAGTCCTGATCCTCTGATTTTCCCTGCCACTCCGAATCCGATCAAAAACGGAGGCCAGACCCAACCTGGACAACATCCTGCGAACCGTGCTCCCCTGAGTGCCCATCGCAAAGACTGGGCGGGAGGGATGGGAGGGGAGGGGGAAGAGGAGGATAATGACGAGATTGACCAGTCGGACACAAGCCAAGATGGCTTCTAGAAAGTATCGACAGGTCTCGGCAGCTTGGAAGGGCAAGGGGGGAGAATGGGGGGCTGGGGTTCGGAGAAAATGGAAGGAAGGAGGGAGGGGGCCGTATGAAGGTCAAACTTGCCGTTCACCCAGAGTGGGGAAAGTAAAAACAAACCAATGATGCAAGTCTCGAGGCCGCCTGGCCACCCTCTCTGTGCAACTGCCGGTTCATCTCCTGCGGGTGCACAGAACAAGTTGAAGCATGAGGACGCAGAACATAGGCAATACGTGAAGTGATGGCAGTATCCATGTGCTCGGTACTGCGAGTGAATGGCGAAGATCACTACAGGCCGAGACTCAAAGGCCAGGAGATAACCCCTAGAAAGAGAACGGCAAAACCAAATGCACGAAGGTGACGCTTGACCACCAGATAAGCACCCGGGAGCAAGCCGCAACAGTGCAAGAAGCAAGCGGCCAACGACTAGACGAATTAACATGTGGAGCGGGTTTGGGGGCGGTAGAAGGGAATACTGGCTAATAACGATTGCATGACTTGGAAAAAAACAGACGATCCGGAACTGACACATGTGGAAGTGATTCCCTCCACTTCGCGATTTTGCTGTTGTGTTTGCGCTCTGCTTGAATGTTCCTTCGGCTGTCCCGCACAGGTACTCAGTGGCGCAATCGCAGAGAAAACATACACCTCTCGTCGGAGACGCGCAGCAACTTCATGTTCTGCCCCGCCCAACCAGCTGAACGCAGACTACAAGACCAGTATGAATATCACCTGTTCGTCTGGACAAAATAACGACGCCCGTAGTGACACGGCAACAACGTATCACTACGGGTGCCTGGAATTCCGACATTGGCACACGGGTGCGGTAATGGCCATCCTGCTGCTTGCATTCACACGGCTGACACTGTACGTCCCGCGGCGACTGTTGAACATCGGCAGCTCCCATAACGCACCACGCCCAAAATAACCCACCTCCCAAAAGGTCCACAAATTGGGTTGCTGCGGCTCCGGGAATTGGTCTGATGCGAAACATTGTGAAGGCGCATCCCCAAACGATCGTTTCAAATCTCCTGGGGTTGGGCGGGCTCTCCGCATCCGCTCCAATTTCTGGTATTGGCTCAACTCACAACTAATGTGACTGAGTTGCCAGGAAGGTTTCCAGCGAGAGCGCTGGACCTGAGTTCGGGAGCCTCTCTTGCCAGGGCCTGCCGGAGTAAACCGCGAGAAACTATCGAGCGGGGGCATCGTCGTCGCGGCTGGGCATGCGCGAACTTGATTGGATTGCGAAGAAGTCTCATTCGAGAGACCCGTTCCTGGGGCCTCTGCGGGCTGGGGCCTCTGTGGGCGCGCTTGGGGCCTCTGTGGGCTGCGTTGGGGAGCCTCGGTGGGCAGCGCGCTGGGGGCCTCTGCGGGCGTGCTTGGGGCCTCTGTGGGCTGGGGCCTCTGTGGGCTGTGTCGGGGTACGTTTCGCCTTCTGGACAGCACTATCATCATTACTTCGCTGCGTCACACTAGAGCGGCAACCTCGCAAACAACATGGGGTATAACACCGCAGTGGGAATCGAACGGCAGAGTACCATGTAGAAACGCACGTGTATATTTGACCCGGGGTGAAAAACTCGATCCGGGGTGCAAAACCGCGTCGAGTGGACCCCCGGAGGGATCCAAGGACCGATGTTGATCGATATTCAACGTCGCGGCCAGGGGGGGAGAAGTGAGCAGAAGAAGGCCTTCTCAGAAGGCGGTGGGGCTTCTCAGAAGCCGCCGCGCCTTCCGACAAGTGTTCTGCGTCTCCGCGGCTTCGAAAACTTCTCGGGAGGCCCGGGGGGGGGCTCCCGAGCCTTCCGAAGAGGCCTGCTCCTTCTCGCTTCCCCCCCTCGGTCGCCGCCGACTGACCCCCCGAAACGTGTCATCTCTTGGCGGCGCATACAGTCGGACTCGATTGGCCAGGATACGCGAGAGGACACAAGGCCCTTCCGAGGGCCACATTGCCACAGGAGTGTGGGAAGCACTGGCCACGAGACACAGGACACCAAGGGGGTACACCCTCGATCCGGCGGGGTCGACCTGCCCATCCGGGCCGACCTGTATCTTAACGTCCGCCGGCCTCCACTGGCGGAGGCGGCCTCGCTCTGCTCCCGCCGGCCTCCGCGAGCCCGTCGTCCGCCGAGGAGCGGCTCTGCCAGCACCTCGGCTCTCCCTCGGAGGCGGCTGGCCATCGCTCGGACGTCCATTCCCTGGGTTTGTTGTTGGTTTCGTGCGTGTTTCTTCCGCCAAATGATCGAGGCTGCTCCTCGATGGTCCTCGCCGGGGGAACCGTGCACACGTCGGAGCGATGCCAAGGGCGAAGCCCTCTCGGGAGCGCGCCGGCCCGTCGGGACGCGAAAGCCGATGGTCCTCAGGACGTTCGGAAGGTCTTCGTCGGAAGGATGGGAAACTATTGAATCCCATTGGGGGGCTGCTGCGCTGAATTAGGCCGAAGATTCAGCGGGATTAAACCGGATTGGGCCGGATTTCGGACCAGGGCATATAGAGGAAAAAAAACTATGCACATACACCGATTCTGGCCAGGCCCATCCTGAGCCCAGGATCGGTGCATACGCCCTCCTACCTTGGCCAGGAAGGCATATGCACCGATCCTGGGTCAATAATGGGCCTTGCCAGGATCGGTGCATGTGCATAGCTCTCTTCGCCCGAGCATAGGCAGAATTTGACCTCCCAGGAGCTGCATCCAAAAGGACGTGTGTCAGCGCCAACGTCTGCTTGTCCACCGAAGGCCTTCCCTGCGACCCGGGCAGCGCAGTGAGGGCCGACGCAGGCTGCGTGCTGCCGGCGGTACGGAACGGCGCACGCACACACTGGGCTCACAAACGTTCTGAAGGGGGAAACCAAAATGGTGGGCTTGTGTTTCACCGCCACCCCCAGAAGTAGGAAGGGGAGGGCTCCTCCTCCTCCTCCTCCTCCTCCTTCTCCTCCTCCTCCTCCTCCTCCTGCTCCTCCTCCTCCTCATCCTCCTCCTCCTCCTCTTCCTCCTCCTCCTCCTCCTCCTCCAGCTCCTTCCCCATTCCAACTTATGGTGGTGGTGGTGGTGGTGGTGGTGGTGGTGGTGGAAAACAGACCCATCACAAAAGGTACCAATACCGCTACTCCCCGGACCTCTCCCGGGATGCACTCTGACCAGAATGCCGAGGCGAATCCAACGGAGGTGGAGAGGGCCTCCCCCGAGACCCAAAGAGGCGCAATCGAAGCTAAGGTAGCGGTATTGGGCACCTTTTGCTCCCTTGGCTGAGCATCATCGAGAAAAATCGGATGCCGTGGTCGACTACACTCAAGACTGACCCTAGCTGACCGTGGATAAGAGTGACCTTTGGTGCGCGACCTTTTGGGGGCCGCGGGGGGGCCAGATAAAAGCGCACAAGACGCTACTATCGCACCGCGCTCGGCGATCGGGGTACCCCGATGGGCCCACACCAAAGGTCACTCCGGCGAAGGGTCACTCTTACTCCGAGTTTCTTAACGAGCGTCGGGGGGGCGTCACCCCCACCGACAGCCCCACATCGACCCCCCGTCGCGGGTAGCCACCACGCGCCGAAGGCGCTCCGACCCCCGTCGCGGCGCGACGACGAGGCGAGGTGGATCCCCGTCGGGGGGGGACCCCCCCCCGCTCATTACGACACCCAGAACACAGCGGAGGCCAGTCCACAAGACACCTTCCACAAGAAACCCCACCCTGAGACCCAAGGACGTCCATTGATTTCTGGTGTGGGAGGGTCACGCTTTCCAGAGCGAAACCCTCGAAGCCCAAGAAACCCAGGGCACCCTGGAGGCAAGCAGGGTGCCTCTTGGCATGGGCCCCCCACTGCACGTGCAGTCGGGTTGGACCCCCCCGGCACGCCGCGGGTTTCGGCACGCCGCGCGCCGCTGCGGTCGTCCGCGCCGCGCGGCCCGCGGCCCATACTGCGCGGACGCCCGGGGCCCTCAGCCCAGGTGGGCCTCGGGGAGGCCCGCGCGGCGTGCGCCCGCCCGACACCTCTCACTGTACCGGCCCTGCAGACGTGCTGCAGCGGATTTCTGCGCAGGTTCCTGATGGTCTTCATTCCTGACAGAAAAAAATCCGCGCGGAATTCACCTCGAAATCCAGAACGGAATTCTCCAGGACACCCTGGGCCCACCCTATCGCTTCCGAACGAAATCCGCTCTGCAACGTTGGCGCCATGACACCTTCCCACTCCGTCCCCGCTCCTCCTCTTCAGGGGAGGAAGAGGTACCCATACCGCTACCCTTCGCCGTCGCTCGGACGCCCATTCCCTCTGCACGTTTCGGTCTCGCGCGTGTTTTCCTGGCCCGATGGTCGAGAATGCTCCTCGAAGGCCCTCGCAGAGAAGAAAAGCACACGTGCGAGCGATGCCAAAACGACCCTTGCCTCGGTTTCGATTTCTTGGGCCTCCTGGGCGGCCCTCGTCGCCACTGCTGGATTCGCCTCGAAATTCTGGGCACAGCGAACCCCAGGAGAGGTCCGGGGAGTAGAGGTATCGGTACCTTTTGGTTTCCCCACCTCCTCCTCCTCCTTTGTTATTTCACGTTGAGTGGACTTTGGCAAACGAGCTGTAGCGCTCAGGCGGCAAATGGTGGCAGAAAAAGCACAACGAAACTGGTAGAATGCAGAAATCAGCGGAACAGGAGGTGCGAAGAGAGACGGAAAAACGGAGAGCCCGCAAGGGCAAATATAATTATATCTGCAGGTGTAGGCAAGGTAGCCCGCATCCCCACATCCCGTCCCAACATAATCGCCAATCCCCCCCGTCCCCTCAATTTGCAGTGCTACGACGCTCGAGGCGGCTTAGGCACACATGCCAAGGCCAATGACACGATGCGTGCGACATTGAAGCCGTGCCAGCTTTGGCAGCTCGGCATGCGTTGCGGCGGCTTCATCAGGAGGTGGATTGCTGCGCTGCCACTGCAAGTCAGGGCTGGGCCTCTGCGCCCAGATGCTCGGGGATGTGTCAACACGACTACGTCCCACCCCGCCTATGGAGCCCGTGCCTCCACTTCCTCGTGCAAGTTTGAATACATCGGTGGCATGGCCGCACTCACAGAGAACAACCTGATATTGCCACGAACCCCGACCTTCGAGGACAAGTGGGCGTGACTTGCGAGGAAAAATAGAACAATTCAGAAGATGTCTATATGGCGCATCATTCTGATTACAATATTGTCCGTTTGACGCTGTGCCGCTTTAAAGCGAACTAGTCCGTTTGATGCTGTGCCACTTCGTCGGGGCGTCTCCGACCATCATGGAGCCATGAGGGGCCGTCTTCGGGCCCTGGGGCGTCTCCGACCATCTCGGGGCTCTCTGAGGCAGTCTTGGGGCCCTCTTGGGGGCCTATGGGGGCTTCCTGGGGGCCTCTTGGAAGCTTCTTGGGGGCTCTTGGGGGGGTCCTGGGACCTCCTGGGGGGTCCGTTGGGCGGAGAGCCCAGAATGTCGGTCCCTGCCCCCCTCCTCTTTAGGAAGACTCTCTTGGGGGGGGTCCTGGGACCTCCTGAAGCCGTCTTGGAGGCCCCCTGGGCCGTCTTGGGCCGTTTTGAGGCGCCCCGATAATGCGTAATTCTGCCGTCTGCATAATTTGCAGTAGGGGTTTCACGTTCCCTTCAACTTCGTCAAACCGTCCGTCGGGTTCAGTTCGCGTGGAAACTAGCGACACTGACCACCGAGATTCTCCAAGGAATCCCGAATCACTGCAATCTCCAGGGCAGCTCGCTTCTCAGTCGAGGCGAACTGTTCCCGATTGACACAGTCGTATAGGAGATTTCGCGTCGGTCCTCATGGGCCTTCTCGGAGCGTCGGGAGGTGGAAAAGCAAAAACGCGAAAACCGTCGAGAACCTTCGGGAAACACATGAAGTTTGACTCTTTGGGCCCTCTTGGGGGGTCTCTTGGAGGCCTCCCAGGGCGTCTTGGGGCTTCCTGGGCCGTCTGGAAGCCGTTTCGGACGGTCTGGACCGATCTTTCGGCGACTCGTGGAAATCTGGGGCCATCTTACGGACCATCTTGGGGCCGTCCGTGCCGCCCAGAAGCGCGTCTGCCGAAATGGGGCCGATTCCAGCCGTCATCCGCCGGCGTTCCGCCCGTGGCCGGGGCCATGTCCCCGGAGGTCCCCCCCAGACACCCCCAAGGGAACACACAACGGAAGTCCCTTCGCAACGCCGGGGAACAACAAAATGACTATGAGTAATCAGGCGGTGGCACGTTCAGCTCTGAAGCTTAGCTCTAGCGGTCAACGCGCTTGCACCAGTCGACTCGCGCGCCCTCCTCCGTCTCTAGCATCCTAAGTCTTAGTTTGTCGACGCCACATACTTCCCGCAACAGGTAAGGCAGTAACTTGAGATACGCGGCCGATCTATGCAAAAGCAACCAGATGTTGCCACAAACTCTGACCTTGGAGGTTAGGTGGGCGTGACTTGCGAGGAATAGGAAAACAAAAAAGATGCCTGTAGGGCGAATGATGCTGATTCCAATGTTGTCCGCTTGATGCCGCGCCGCGTTAAGGCGTATGATGCTGGTTCCCATGTTGTCTGTTTGACGCTGTGCCACTTTGTCTACAGGGCCTCTGGGGGCTTCCTGGAAACCTCTTGGAGGCGTCTTGGGGCCTCTTGGGGGCCTCTTGGGGCTTCCTGGGGGTCTATTTGGGCGAAAAGCTGGACATGTTGGTCCGTACTCCCTTCTAGGGGCCCATCTTGGGTCGATGCTGGAGCCTTCCTGGGCCATCTTGGAGGCCTCTTGGGCAGTCTTGGGGGCCTCTCGGGCCGTGAGGGCGCCCTCGGGCCTCCTCGGCCGTCTTGGGGCGACCTGTGGAGCCTCTTTGGGCCGTCTGGGTGTTTCGGGAAGCCAGAAAAGAGGAGACGCGAAAAACATGGAGAAACCTCCCCGAAATTTACACAGGTTGCCTCTCCAGGCCCTCTTGGAGGCCCTCCTGGAGGCTTCTTGAAGGCCTCTTGGAACATCTTGAAGCCATCTTGCGCGTCTTGGACCGATCTTTCGGCGACTCGTGGCCCCCTTGGACCACCTTGCGGGCCATCTTGGGGACGCCCGTGCCGCCCGTCTGCCGAAATTCGAACCCTCCCAGATGGGGTCCGAGTGGATGGGGTCAGAGGATCGCGCCGCATCGCAGATACATCGACGATGCATTGGCGATGTGTCGACGATGCATTGGCGATGCACCATCGATGCATCGTCGACATCGGCGATGCACCGGCGACGTCGGCGTGAAGCCACATCGCCGATACGTCGGCGATGCGGCGCGATCCTCCGACCCCATCCACACGGACCCCATCTAGGAGGCCCAAAGAAATGGGGCCGACAACGGCCGCTTTCCGCCCGCGGAAGCCGCGTTCCGCCCGTGACCGGGGACATGTCCTGGGGTGTCCCCTCTCAGATCCCCCCATGGTCAGCACTAAACGGGAACACCTCCGCGCGGTCGGGGAAGCATGAACTACATGGCAGCGGCACGAGGCTGCAGCGAGATACGTGGCTGATGCTCGAGATACGTGGTTGACATTTTTCCCTACCTAGGCTCTGCCTAGAGGGTTCTTGCTCTCTGTCTTAAAGGGGCCGGGCAGTGCATCTGGCCCCGGGCGGTTCCCCCAGGCCCCGCCCCGCGGTTCCCCCAGTTGCGCCCCCTGGGTTCACCCAGCTTAGCTTAGCTTAGCTTAGCCTAGCCTAGCTTAGCTTAGCTTAGCTTAGCTTAGCTTAGCCTAGCCTTGCCTAGCCTAGCCTAGCTTAGCGTAGCTTAACTTAGCTGTGCCTAGCCTAGCTTAGCTCAGTCCAGCTCAGCTTAGCGTAGCTTAGCTTAGCTTAGTTTAACTTAGAATAGCACATCTCATCTTAACTTAGCTTAACTTAGCTTAGCTTGGCTTCGATGTGAGTGTAGTTGTAGATGTAGATGTATATGTCGATGCAGATGTACATGTAGATGTAGCTGTAAGTGTAGATGTGGATGTAGGTCTAGATGTAGATGTAGGTATTAAGTTGTACCATTACTGCTACTACTCTTGCTACTGCTACTACTACTACTACTACTACTACTACTACTACTACTACTACTACTACTACTACTACGACGACGACGACGACGACGACTACTACTACTACTACTATGCTGCTGCTGCTACTACTACTACTACTACTACTACTACTACTACTACTACGACTACTACGACTACTACTACTACTACTACTACTACTACTACTACTACTACTACTACTACTACTACTACTACGACTACTACGACTATTACGACTATTACGACTATTACGACTACCACGACTACTACGACTACTACTACTACTACTACTACTACTACTACTACTACTACTACTACTACTACTACTACTACTACTACTACTACCGCTACAAGTGCGACGATGAGGAGAAGGACGAGGACGGCCTTGACCGTTACTACCAATATTGCTCTCCTAGGGGCTCCAACTCCTAGGTAGGGTCGCTCTGGGATAATGACAACCTGACCCACCAAGCCCCACCTCACAAATCTCCCCGCGATCCCCCCAATTTGCAGCGCTGCACCGCTCAAGGCGGCTTAAGCAAATGTGCCAATGCCAATGAAACAATGCCCATTGTATGCGGAATCACACTGCTGGGCCGATTAAACGTGCCCTCTTGAACTTCAGGCCCTACTGTTGACCTTGAAGCCTTGCCGGCTTTGGTAGCTCGGCATGCGTTGCGGCGGCTTCAGCAGAGGTGGACCGCTGCGCTGCCTCTGCAGGCCAGGGCTGAGTCCTTACGCCCGACTGCTCGGGGAGATGTCAACACGACTACGTCCCATCCCGCCTCCATCACACCACCCTTCTTCTCCTCCTCCTCCTCCTCCTCCTCCTCCTCCTCATCCTTCGGAGACTGGATGCCCTCACTGAGGGTCTTCGTTTGAAACTGTGGCCCCCAAGATGGTCCAAGATGCGTCCAGGTCACCACAAGATCGCTCCAAGACGCCTAAGATGGCCCCCAGACGGCCCAAAAGCTCTTCAAGAGCACTCCCCAGAGGGTCCCCGAAGGCAGAATTCAGCATTCTCGCCTTTGCGGCTTCCCGGCGCTCAAAGACGGCCTAAGAGGCCTCCAAGATCGTCCCAAAACAACCCAAGAAGTCCCAAAGCGGGCTCCAAGACGGCCCAAGAGACCCCAAGACGGCGCAAGAGGCCTCCAAAAACGGCCCAAGAGGCCCCGATGCCAGCTCCAAAAAGAACCCCGACGGGGGACCCGAACGGACATGTCGAGCCCTCGGCCCAAAGACGCCTCCAGGAGGCCCAAGGTTTTTTTTTTGTTGGCCCTGTCTCTCCAGTCCTATCTCAATGTTATTCACTATCTACTAGGGGCCCAGGAAGCCCAAAGGGGCCCTAAGAGGCTCCAAGGGGCCGCCAAGGGGCCCCAGAAAGGCCAAAGAGACCCAAAAGAGGCTCCCAAGACGATCCCAAGACGCTCCCAAGAGTCGTCAGAACTAACTTCCAAAAGCCCCCGAAAGAGCTCTGAAGAGATCCCAAGACGCATCCCTGACTGTGACCCACAACCTAGCCATGTCGCTGGGCAGTAGAAGCCAAAATCCCACGACATGTTCCAAAACAACTACTTTACCTCCATGCTTGCTGTCGCCACACCTCCAGGAAACAAAACAAATCAACAACAAAATAACGAGCACCGCCAAGCAGCGCCGCATGGGCCACGAACGCGCTGGCAAGCGCCAGCGGTGGCACAATGCGGGCCGGCGGAATGACCGAAACCATGAAGTAGGATCTATTCCCTCCCGAATGAACGGTTCCTGTTTTCGTAATGCAATGTGCATGCGGTTCTGCCCCATCGCCCATCCAAGATATGAGTTCATACCATCCCAAGCAAAACGCTGTCGCCCCCCCCATCAGCCTCTGCAGTAGACACCATGCGATTACTCGCTTGTTTATAAATAAAAAACCAGCCGTGCCAACAAACCATGAAACAAAACAGAGAAATTATACGAAGTGCACACGCGCGCGTCGTCGTCGCGCGCGCATGCCAAAATCTTTCAAACAAACCATACATGTCGTACGGATGTTTTAAATAGTGCCCAGGAAGCATATACACACACACACGCGGTTTCGCATACATGGTTATCAAACAACCGCGCTCGCGCTATTGTAAATTCAGAAAAAGGAACCATTGATATCTCAACACCTATGGGTTCGCGCGCTGGGGGGGGGCACGATCCCTGTCAAATAGTACCATGAGGGCCACTCTCGCGCGTCGGCCGTGCTCGCATGTCGAACTCCTTGCAACACCCTCGTAACCGTCGCGAGGACGGCGTCATCGTCGTCGGCGTGATCGATCAGCATCGGCTCCATCACTGGCTTTCCCGTCGCCGTTGTCACCATCGTCACCAGCATCGCAACTACCATCATCGTGTCTACCGTTGTCGCCGTGGCCATGGTATCGCGCCCGCCCAAGGCCCCGACTCGCACTGAACTGCCCGCGGGGAAGTGCCCAGCGGTCAGCGCCACCGCGGCCGCGCCGGTCGCGCCAAAGTAGCTGGTCGCGCCGCGCGCGGGCATGCGCGCGCTAGCGCGGCCGCGTATATGCACCAGCCAACGCCAAGCACTGATCGAAATCGCCGTCGCATGAGTTTGGCAGGCCAAGTTTCGGGCGTGTGGGCAGGACGGTTGCGTGAGCAGTGAACTGGACAACTCGTTGCGAGCAGACATTAATTATCCTTTTTTGAAACAGTGTTGGTTCTATTCCCCCACAGCCCTGAGGGTTAACGGGCCACCTTTCGTATTGTAATGTACGGATGAGTCTGCCCCATCGTGTATCGTACACATGAACTCGTATCATCCCAGCTACACAAGACTGGAATCCCCCTTGCCCCTGTCAAAATAACTGTGCTGGCGCACCCGGATATCAAAAAACAGCCATGTTCCATAACCCATTAAACATCAAGGGCGAAGTGCACTCGCGCGCGTCGTCGCGCGCGCATGCCCACATCCTTCAAAAGGACGTTGTAAACACACAATAGGTGTCGTAAGGATTTCAAAATCAACTGTCCAAAACACAGACGAAGAACACATGTATTCGCAACAGAACAATGTTCAAAGAAGTTTGCGCGCGCGCTCTTGCGAATTCTTTTTTCAACAGAAAACGTGAGTGCTTCAGCATTGTCATAACATGCAACCAAGCGGGTTTCGCGCGCACGCGCATGTCGAAATCGCTCGAACGCCCATGCGCGCGTGCTGTCGAAAGAGAAGCCCGACTGCACAATAATAAGATCCTGCGCCATCGTCCACCCTGAAATCGAGTTCACCCTTGTCAAATAATACTACGCGCGCGCTCTCATTGATCAACAAGCACCAGTTTCTAGAATCCCCTAGAGCAAATGGAACGAAGTGCGCACGCGCGCGTCGTCGCGCGCGCGTGCCGAAATCCTCAAACAACTGTTGGTTGCGTGCGGGTCCCAAAACCAAAACGCATGGTTTTTCAACGACAGTTTTTCAGACATGCATGCGCTCGCGCCCTTGTGAACTTAAAAAGCCCATAATTTTTTAAACCCCGAAACATATGTTCATCTAAAACCGTCGTCGCCGACGCGAGGACATCGTCATCACTGTCGGCGGGCTCAATCAACGTCCGCGCCGCCATTGGCCATGCCGTCGTCAGCGCCACCATGGTCACCGTCATCGCTACTTTCATAATCGCGCGCATCGCTGTCGGCGTCGCCACGAGACCGCGCCCGCCCAAGGCACCGCCTCGCACTGAAGTGCCCGCCCAGGCCCCCAAGATCCCCCTAGACGGCCCAAGAAGCCTCCCAGAGAGCCCCACAATGGCCCAAGAGGGTTCCAAAACAGCCCAAGAGTCGCCCAAAACGGCCCAAGAGTGCCCCAAGACGGCCCCGAAAGGAGCCCCAAAGAGGGATCACGAACCGAAAATCCAAGCTTCCGCTCCAAGAGGCCCCCAGGAGGCCCAAAGAGGTGCCCAGGAGGCCCCACCTGCGCCCAAGAGGGCCCCAAGAAGCCCCAGCCACAGGAAGCCCCCACGAGGCCCAATGAGGCCCAAAGAGGCCCCCAAACGGCCCCCAAGAGGCGTCCAAACTGCCTCCAGGAGGCCCCCGAAGACCCCCCCACGAGATCCCAACGAACATCCAAAAGGCTTCGTGCCCACAACCGAGGCACGGTGGCGGGATGAACCAAAAACCATTCGATACCAAAAAACACATGGCTTTGCAACGACCGCGTCCAAACAAAAGTTGCGCGCTCGCTTCTGCGAAATCTCAAGAAAACCATGGATGTTCAACAGGTTCATCAAATGCTATCAAAAGTGCCTTTCGCGTGGGCATGTCGACATCATTCGGATGCTCTTGCGCGCGTGCCTGGGGGGGCGGTCCCTGTCAAATAATACATGGCGGGTCACTCGCGCGCGCCGGCCGGGCTTGCATATCGAACTCGTTCCGTTTTTTCCTTCAAGAAAAATATCACCGGCGCGAAGACATCGTCATCATCATCGGCGTGATCACCATCGGCGCCGTCATTAGCCTTGCCGTCGTCATCGTCATCATCGTCACCATCCTCGCTACTATCGTGATCGTGTCTACCAATGTCGACGTCGCCATGATACCGCGCCCGCCAAAATCACCGACTCGCACTGAAATGCCCGCTAGACAGTGCCCAGCGGTCAGCGTCACCGCGGCCTCGTCGGTCGCGTCAAACTAGCTGGCCGCTGTCCGCGCGAGCATGCGCGGGCTAGCGCGGCCGCAGAGATGCCCCAGCCAACGCCGAGCACTTATCGCAATCGCCACCGCGCTGGTTTTGCAGACCAAGTTGCGAAGGGGTGAGATGATTGCGCGAGCAGGGGAGTTGACAAGTCCAACTTCCCAAAATCCAACGTAGATTGCACCACATAGTGTTCTAGAAGCACACTGCTTGGGGTCCACACTGGCTGACACTGGTGAAGGAAAGGGATGGAGGAGGAGAAGGAGGAGGAGGAGGGGGAGGAGGAGGAGGAGGAGGAGGAGCAGCAGAAGCAGCAGAAGGCCGAAGCGGAGGAGGATGCGGACCACCCTGCGGCATCTGAGGCCCGTGGGCCTCATGGCCACGCAGTTCACCTGCATGCCGTGGCCCGTCAGCTCCCCGACCGGTTCCTCCCACTTGCGCGGCGAGGGGTCACACGGCCCTGTCAGGTCGCTCGTGGGCGCCGCTTCGGTCGGCGCCCCCAAGACTTCCAACGCATTGAGAAACATCACCGAAAATTATGGTTTGCGGCGCAAGGGGGCCCTCGCCGGGCCCCGGGACCGTCGAAAAAAGGTCCGACACGCAAAGCTGCCTTTCCAGGAAGCGGTCCAGAGCGCCCAGGTTACCCAACTTCGCGCATCGCGCCCCGCGAACATCTTCGCGCCAGCAGGCCACCACTCTGGAGAAGGGCAATCGCTCTGGGCCCGGACCGCAGCGCGCGAAGCGCGGGGACCTTCGCGCCCCCGGCAGTTGACCTATGGCAGGATAGTGTTGTGTCGACCCCAGCGTTGGTTTCTGACACCGCGGGGCTCGTTCAACCTTGAACGATCGACCGTGTCCGAAACGTCGGATCGTTCAACATCGATCGACTCCGGGTCGCCAGTGGGGTTCACGCCAGCGGCGGGGTCGCCGCCGGTCGACACGACGCGAACCTACCATACGGTCGTCGTCGTCACCGTCGTCGCCTGAGCAGTCAGCTGCCCGACTGGCGAGGGGTAGGGCCGCGCGGCACTGACAACGACTGTGACAACACGTCCCCTTTCTGTGCAGGTGGGTGGCAGGTGACGCTTGAAGGATAGTAAAGGTGAGGAGCATGACATGGACGACAATTTTAATGGATACTGATCTTTTCACCTTCGCAGGTTCAGCCTCACCTTGGAGCCTTAGCATCACCTCGCATGCTCTGGTCCACTTACATCTGCGCCCCCCTCCGATCAGGGTCATCCCCTCCGATCTTGGCGAGCGTTCCAAAACTCTCCTCGTACCCCACAGATTGTCCCTCCTTGCCTCTCTCGCCTCAAGTACCCTACCTTCCTCTCCCCTTCCTCTTGAACCCTCCCATTTGTTC
The DNA here is from genome assembly GCA_963575745.1 of Prorocentrum cordatum. Taxonomy (NCBI): domain Eukaryota; class Dinophyceae; order Prorocentrales; family Prorocentraceae; genus Prorocentrum; species Prorocentrum cordatum. The sequence goes on along the minus strand of CAUYUJ010002091.1, from coordinate 434,393 downwards.
ACTTCTCCATCTGTCGACGCACAGTTCCTCTCCTCGCTGTCCAGGTTCCAAACCTTCAGCGAGGCGTCGTCGCCTCCTGGTTGGGGCTGGGGAGTGAGGGGGGAAGGAAAGGGAAGTGCGATAAGAATGAGGAAGGAAGGGAGAGAAGAGCTGGAGCGGCGGAGAGGGGAAGGATGGGAGGGAGCTAGGGCAAGGGAGCAGGGGAGGGGAGGGGGAGCGAGGGATGGGGGCGTCACAGGCGGGAGAAGGGGAGGGGGGAGGGGGAGCGGCGAGGGGAAAGTGAAATGGATGGAGGGGCGAGGGAGGGAGGGAGGGAACTGGAGGGACGGGGGCGGACGTGAGTACGGGATGGGTGGAGGGAAGGTGGACGACAACAACAACCACAACAATAACAACAACAACAACAACAACAACAACAACAACAACAACAACAACAATTACTAGCACGTGGGGACACTCCGTTCTCACCAGTGCCAGGGTTTTCATAGGAGGCGGGCAATACCCCCACTTTGTGGGGGGGCCGGTTCAAGCTCTACCAAATTTCCAAACGACTCTTCGCCACCACCCACACCCAGCTTCCCGCCCTATGACGTTCGGACACTTCACTTCGTGGCATGCGGACGACCGTGGCTACTATTCAGGGCCCCGCGGCCGACGACGACGGCGTGCGCGCGCGAAGAAAAAACGAATGTGTCCCGCATGGTATTATTTGACAGGGATGATGGCCCTGGCAGGTGCGCAACCGTTGTTGCAGAAGTTCGAAAAAGTTGCTCGCAAAAGCCCGTTTGACAGAAATGTTTAAAAAGTGTTGGGTTTCCTACGAATCCGCAAGAGCGCGCGGGATGAGATTTTGACAATTTTTTGTTGAAAAACCATTGGTTTTTTGATGTTTTTATGTTAAAATCGCTGCGAACACTAAGGTTTTGGAAGGATTTCGTCTTGCGCGCGCGAATGTCCACTTTACCTTATTTTTTGCAAGGGATTCTTGAAATTTGATTATATTAGAACAAGAAATGTCATTTTCTATTGTTTTTTGCAAGGGAAAGCGGATTACAACAAAACAACCGGATCCTGTACACACCCTCTTTTCTGAGGCTTCCTCACGAAAATGATGAAAATGTAGCTGCGGCCTAGGCGGCGCAGGGGGGGCGCGCACCAGGGGGCCCAACAATAATTATTCTTTAGAATAAATAATGTTCAACAACAACAACAACAACAACAGCAGCAGCAACACCAAGAACACTTACCACCAGCAACAGCAACAACAATCGTTGCAAGAATGCTCGCTCTCTTCCGAACCCGCCGCGTGCATTGAAAGCAGCCCCTGAAGCAGGGGAAGCGAGGACGGATGGAGGGGTGAGGGGGAAGGATGGAGCACGAGAGAAATCAGCAGGAGGGGAGCTGCAAGCAAACTGCCCGTGGCAGAACCAGACGGGCACAGCGAGGGCAAAACGAGGCCGCCATCTGGCGGGGAAGAGATGCCAGCTCCCTCGACCCCCTGGGGCCCGGCCCGGCCCTTCCTGGAACCCGCAACGTGGCCCCAGCTGCGCTTTCGTCTCTCCCGCCCGCGTCCTGACAGCGCGCAGCCCAGCGTCCAGCTCGACGCCAAGCACCTCCCGATCCTCCTACCCCCACGCCCTCCATCTCCGCACCGTCCATCCTCATCCTTGTTTCCTCTACTCCTCCTCCTCCTCCTCCTCCTCCTCCTCCTCCTCCTCCTCCTCCTCCTCCTCGTTCTCCTCCTCCTCCTCCTCATCCTCCTCCTATATGTACTCCTCATCCTCCTCCACCCCTCTTCCTCACAAGGCTTCCCGTGTCGCGCCACCAGGCCGCGTCTGGAGGTCAAGCCAGACGTCTCGCTTGATACTCCCCTTGCGATGCACGGCCACGGAGCTGAAGCTCCAAGCGTTGCAAAGATAGGGAGCCAATCGAGGGTTAAGATGAGGCCCTCGCTTTGATGTCAAGCACGTTCTGTTCAAACAGCTCCACCAGTTGCACGAGTGAAGGTCGGGTGGCGCTCAAAATGCGGCTCTCGCGACGACGCCGGGCACAGTCGTTGCAAAGCTGTTCAGCGGCTGTCAAGATGGAGACTGGCACGCGTTCCAAATTTAGCTCTCGCCTACTCGTTGCGCGCATTCGTCCCAAGCAGCTTGCGGCAGCTACAAGGATGTAGGGATGATGCAGGGCGTTTCCTTTTCAAAGCGTGGCTCTCGCCTTAGCGCCGAGCGCATTCGTCATACAAACTTGCAACAGCTACAATGATGGAGGATGGCTGTTTTCCACAAAAGGTGCTCCCATTTAGGACTTCCATACCCTGAACGACAAGAAAGTTCAACCCCTGCAGCATCTGCTCGCATGGAACGCGGCTTCTTTTGAACATGGGGCTCTCGCTCGAGACTTCCTCCCGTGCGAAATTGCGCAGCAGTAGCACGCATGGGGGGTGGTTCCACTTCAAAATTGCATTCTCGATGGGCACATCATTGAACTCTAGGAAAAGGAGGAGGAGGAGGAGGAGGAGGAGGAGGAGGAGGAGGAGGGGGGGGGGCAGGAAGACGAGGAGGAGGAGGAGGAGGAGGCAGGGCAAGGCAAGGCAAGGCAAGTCAAGGCAGTTCCTCTTCAAAGCGTGGCGTCCGCCCGAATGGCAGAGGCCCACCAGGTGGGGGCACACTTTGCAGAGAAGCTGAGGGGTTGGCAGAGACCTGCGATGAGGAGGGTTGGGACGGGCGGGTGTCTTGCAGCATCGTCGATGCATCCTTGGTTTGCTCTGGCTCTCTTCCTCCTCGATCTCCCACCCTCCCTCATCCCTCCACCCATTCTCCACGTCCTCCCCCTCCATCCGATGCCTCTCCCCATCCATCCTCCACCCACCCGCTCGTATCCTCATGCTCCTCCTCCTCCTCCTCCTCCTCCTCCTTCTGGTATTCCCCCTCCTGCTCCCCCTCTTGCTCCTCCTCCCCCCCCTCCCTCCCCCCTCCTTCCCTTCCATTTTCCTCATCCGCCATCCCTCCCCCCTACTCGTCCGTATCCTCTTCCTACTCCTACGCTTCTCTCCTCCTCATCCTCCTGCTCCCCCTCCTCCTTCGTATCTTCCTGTATTCCCCTCCTCCAACTCTCCTCCAAATCCCCCCAGGTCCACAATCATGCATCCCACTCGTTGTGGTCGTCGTCTTTCTCCTTCTGCCCATTCTCAAAACACAAACAAAGCAACATCCCTCTCCTCTTCAACGCCTCCATCTCCTCCTCCTTCTCCGCCTCCTCCTTACCCTCGAGTCGATGACGCCCTAGCTGTGCGAGGGCAGACCGGCCGCACAGGCCACGCCGTGGACAACACAAGTGGCATCTGATCGAGATCGAGCTTCCGGGCTTCTTCCGCACCAGGGTGTGAGAGATGGTGCAGGTGACCTGCGACTACTTGCAGATTCGGAGGCATCAGGGGCGCTTCAGAGGGTGGATCCGACAGAACGTCGTAGTCTAGTTTGTTCGGTCTGTATTCCTCCTCCTCCTCCTCCTGGTAATCTCACTCCTGCAAGGCCCCTAGCAGAACGCGAAGAACGGGTCGAGGATACGTTGCCCGTTCAGTGCCCGATGGACCTCGGTGGGAGCCCTGCCAGAGTGCCTTCAGTACCAGCAAACAGCTACTCGAGCACCTACGCCACTGTCATACTATAAGTGGTCTGGCGCATGCACTTACGCCGAACAACGTGTGCATGCACTGTCTTCAAACGTCCGCTACGCCCGTCACAGCGGCCCGTCATCTATTACGCTCATTCCAGAAGGGCAATTGTATGACATGTGGACCTCGCACTTTGAACCCCGCTTGTGACCCCGTCCTCCTACGAATGCGTGTGCTGTGAGTCTGTGGGGGTGGACACGCTGCCTGTGTCGTCATCTCAGGAGCCATCGTCCTGTCGAGATGGCGCCCTTTGTGTCCATTGCTCGTACTTTAACCTTTAACCACCGATGCTCAGGGGTTCAACCCTGTAAATCGAGGCTCTCCAGAGACCTGCTCGGTGCAGCGGTGCCAGCGCCTCCGCCGCAAATGGGTCCCAGCCCGACTCCAAGAAACAGAAGACGAAAGAGGCTTGGGGCCAAGGGGGTCGAGTCCCAATCGACAAGATCATCCTGGTAATTTGCAAGCCCATTCTCGCCAACAGTCGAGAGCTCATGGACCTCGGGGCAGTATGCTACTTGCGCTACGAGATGGACGCAGGCCAGGGCATGATCGTGGCCGCTGTCGCGGCAGGAGCGGCCAGCAAAGAGGAGAGCAAAGAGATGACGAAGCGCGCAAAGGGTGGAGACCGGGTCAACCACAAAGAACGCAGAGCTCCACACATCATGATATGCATCGCAGTCTGGGGGTACGGGGCAACGAAATCAGTGGCGGAAGAGGGAGACTCTTCGATGAAGCTGCGGGCGGAGAAGATCAAGAAAGACACGCGATACTATGGCGACGAGAGGCTCAGCAAGTCACTGATGTCGGGTGTGGCCCGAGCGGTCCAGTACTGTCGCGTCCGCCTTCATCGCAAAGTCGAGGTCCAGAAGGACGAGTCTACCTTTCCCTTCAGGATGGATCTCCCCTCAGACGATTGGCTCCGTGGCGGGCCCGATGATCGAGACACTCGTGGCTGTGGAGGAAGGGGGTCCCTTCAGGAACAGCACCGAGGGGGCCGCTGGAGAGGGAACTCTCGAAGCACCTAGATCGCAAGGCGTCGTAGAAGGCAGCGCGAGTGTAAGCAGTGAAGTGACTGAGCGTCGGAGTCAGATAGTGCAAGGCAGTGTTAGGGTAGCATCCTTAGTCGCAACAGGTAGACTAACCCGTGAGGAGATTGATCGAGCAGTACCTAAGTAAGCCTCCCAGGCTTTTCTTCCAGAAGGTTTCGCAGTAGTTAGTGTTCCTCAGATTCCAATAATTCGTATGCCTTCGAATCGTGGCCGTGGCGGCCGACACCCTGGGAAAAGGAGGCGGGGGGTGAGCTCTGGCGGGCGGGGGGCGGGAAGAGGTCGTCGCGCCTGACGTACGGCCCCGCGCTGAGGGCTGCGTGCCCAAAGGGGTACCAGTCGGCCAGTGCAGGTTGCGCGCTGTGAGTCTTAGAGGGGCTTGCATGGTGAGACGTCTGGTTTCGAAGGAACCCTCTCAGAGTACAGTCAAGTATTCTCGGGCTCCGAGATCGTTGGCTTGACAGGGACTCCACGAGGATCTGCTCTGCTCTGCTCTGCTCCTCCTCCTCCTTCCCATCCTCTGCCTACTCTTGTCCTGCCCATCGTCAGTCCGAATTACCTTTCGTCTCCTCCTCCCAGTTGCCCATACAACCCTCCTCCTCCTCCGCGTCCGTCTGGCATCATTAAATCTCCTCGTCCTGATGCACCTCGCCCTCTTCCTTTCTTGTCCCCTGCACCCTTCCGCCACCCTCGGAAATCATCCTCCATCTCCTTTCCCGCTGCCTGTCTCCTCCCTCACCTCCTCGATGGAAGACGAAGATACCGATACCGATACTCTTCGGACTTCTCCTGGGGTGCTTCCAGATCCGGACTTCGAAACGAACCCAGCCGTGGCGACGAGGGAAGGGTAGCGGCATCGGTAGATATTCCTCCTCTGGCTCCTCCTCCTCCTCCTCATCCTCCTCCTCATCCTCCTCCTCATCCTCCTCCTCAGCCTCCTCATCCTCCTCATCCTCATCCTCATCCTCATCCTCATCTCATCCTCATCCTCATCCTCATCCTCATCCTCATCCTCATCTCATCCTCATCATCATCATCATCATCATCATCATCATCATCATCATCATCATCATCATCATCCTCATCCTCATCCTCATCCTCATCCTCATCCTCATCCTCATCATTCACCTCTTCCTTCCCTCCTGCACCCCTTCCGCCATCCTCGCCAATCCCAGTCCTTCCCCGTTCCCACGCCATGTTGCCTCCCTCTCTTCCTTTCCATCCTCTGAAAAGAGAGAGAGAGAGAGAGAGAGAGACCGATACCGATGCTCCACGGATTTCTCCTGGGGTGCGCTCTGCCAGGATTTCGAAACGAACCCAGCCGTGGCGACAAGGAAGGGCAGCAACATCGGTATCGTTTCCCCCTTCGGCTCCTACACCTCTCCCCCGCCACTCCCCATGCAACCCGCCGCCAACCCCGCCGATCATCCTTTCTCCCCCTTCCCCTCTTCCCGTCTCCTCCTCCCGTCTCCTCTTCCTCTTCCTCTTCCTCTTCCTCTTCCTCTTCCTCTTCCTCTTCCTCTTCTCTTCCTCCTCCTCCTCCTCCTCCTCCTCCTCCTCCTCCTCCTCCTGCTCTCCTCCTCTCCTTCCTCCTCCCTTTCCTCATCCCCCTGCTTTCCCGTTCCTCCCTCCACCCCAGCGCCACGCACTGCCGCCGCGGCCGCGCAGGACCCGGAGCTCGCAGCCCATGCCGAGGTGCCAGAGCCGCACCGCGCCGTCGTCCGAGCCGGTCAACGCCCGCCTTTTCTGTAGAGCGCCAGGAGGAGGGAGACAGCGGCGGTGGCAGGCTTTCCGCTCCTCCTCCTCCTCCTCCTCCTCCTCCTCCTGATCTGCACTCCTCCTCCTCCTCCTCCTCCTCCTCTCCTCCTCCTGATCTGCACTCCTCCTCCTCCTCCTCCTCCTCCTCCTCCTCCTCCTCCTGATCTGCACTCCTCCTCCTCCTCGTCCTCCTTCCCCTCTGCCTGATTCTGCTCAACCAACGCCTGTCCTACATGCCTCCTGTCTCCTCTCCCTTGTCGTCCTCCACATCCTCCTCCTCGTCCTTGTGCTTCTCCTGCTCCTTCTTCTCCTACGGTTCCTCCGTCTTCTCCGTCTTCTCCTCCGTCTCATCCCCCTCCTCCTCTTCTCCTCCTCCTCCTCCTCCTTGTCCTCCTCATCGTCCTCCTCTTCGTCCTCCTCTTCGTCCTCCTCCTCATTTTCCTCATCATCCGCCTCCTCCTTCTGCCCCCACCTGCTCCACCTCCTTCTTTTCGTCATCCTCCTCCTCCTCCTCCTCCTCCTCCTCTCCTCCTCCTCCTCCTCCTCCTCCTTGCCCTCCTCCTCATATTTTCCCCCTCACTCCTCCGCCTCCTCCTGCGAGCGCCAGCCCGGTGTGGGCCACGCGCGCCTCCCCCCTGACGCCAAACACCGCGCACCCCCCTGATGCACCTTCACTGGTCCCCCCGTGGGGCCACGCGCGCACTCTCGGGAAGAAGGGGACGGCGACCGCGTCGGGCAGCTCAGGCCGCCCAGTGGCCAGCTGGGACCGTGTCCGAGCGGCGCGCAGCGAGGAGGCCTGGTCCGCCTCGTCCGTCCTCCTCGAGGCCCTCCTACTTCCTCGTCCTGTTCCATCCTCCTCGCGGCCCTCCTATTTCCTCGTCCTATTTCCTCGTCGTATTTCCTCCTCCTCGAGGCCCTCCTATTTCCATTTCCGTCCATCCTAGTCCGTCCATCCTCCTCGAGGCCCTCCTATTTCCTCGTCCTATTTCCTCCTCGTCCTCCTCGCCCAGCCTGCCCAAAAACAAGCACATGCGACGGGAGCGTGCTGAGGCCCGACGGCAGGATTGGCAAACCGACCTCCAGCAAAACACGGCCCTCCCCTCATTTTGTTTCCTTCCTTCTCTCCGCCCTCGTCCCGCGAAGAGTCTGCGCACAGCAATGCGAGTGGATTGTCCTTGGTTCCCCACGTCGCGTTCTCTTGGCGAGACAGTGGGAAGAGGACGATGGCAAGGATGGAGCAAGGCCTGGGGCCTGGAGTGGATCCACGTCGAAACTTGTGCCACTTTCTACAGGGCGACGCGTGTTGGCGCTAAGGCGCAGTTGTCTGTGTGTTACTGAGCGGACAACATGCCACAGCAACCAACGTCGTAACGATAATACCAGCCACACCGAAAACTGGGGAAAAACACATCATGATGAGGAAAAGATGCAAGGCAAAAAAAAACGGCTGCCTTTGAAAACCGTTTTCTTCCTCACCAAGAACGTGGAATCGGACACTCACAGTGCCTAGAGAGAAGAGGGCGAGGGCGGAGGAGGAGGACGAGGAGGGATCGAATGACCAAGTGCCAAGCTCGAGCGACAAAACTTGGCATCGCACAGAATTGCGGCAACAGCTAAGCCGAAACGCGTCTTGATACGACAACAGATGCAGGATACAAAGAAAGCGGTTGCACTTGAAAGACGGACCAAGCGTGTGGAAGCGGATACTCTCAATGTCGAGAAGGAAGAAGAGGAAGAATAGGAGAAAGGGGAATCGAGGGGATAAACGTAAGGGACTCACGCGACCCCATTAATTGCAGCTTTGCAATGCTGTACAGGACAACAGGCAGACCAAAGAGAGTCAAGAGCCGGAGCTCACAGGTTGACGGACAAGTCGAGAAGCCAGTAGAAAAAGTACTTGCAGAGATAACCGTCACCGAATAGGATGGAGGCCGATGGGCGCTTGGACACATGCACACATGTACCGGCCCTGCCAATGGACCGTCTGTGCAACATTCCGCTCTGAGGTTGTGCACCGAATTAGAGAGTGGAGTGGTAATGGTGGTGGCCAGGGTACGGCAAGATGGAGAGGTAGATGTGGAGGCGTAGGTGATGAGACAACGGCATCGGATTTGATATGAGTGGCAGGGGCGCCAGTACCTGGCTGGGTGACCACGGCGGCAGTAGTAACGATGATGGTCATGTACCTCACCGGCGTCGTAAACTTGCCAGCGATGGTTGCCCCACTGGTAGTGCTTGCCTTTGTCGTCTTCATTGCTGACGCTGCCTGCCGTCGGTGTTCGCGTCGGCGCTTGAGCACGCGCAAGCATTGGTGCTGCAGTCGGTCCTGGCATCGGTGCTGGTGTAGGCGCTTGCACTGGTGCCGACGTAGACGCTGACGCTGGCGTTGGTGCTGGCGTCGGTGCTGGCGTCGGTGCTGGCGTCGACGCTGGCGTAGGCGCTGGCGCTGGCGCCGGCGTAAGCGCAGGCGTTGAGGCTGGCGTCGGTGCTGGCGCCAGTACTGGCGTCGGTGCTGGCGTGGACTGGCGTCGGTCCTGGAGCGAAGGAATGTTGAAAGCTATGCGTCGGAGGGGGGAGTGAGATCTGGCGTTGGAAGGGGGGTCAGATCTGGCGTCGGAGCCGTGCGATCGGCAAGGCAGTCTGAGCTGGGGTGTCGGAAATTGTGTTGGGACTGGCTCTGGAGTCGGGGCTGGGGTCAGAGCTGGGGCTGGCGCTGGCTGGGAGTCGGAGCTGACGTCGGAGACGTGTCAGCGGCAGGAAGTCAGGGCTGGGGAGTCGGAGCTGATGTTGAAACTAGCGCTGGAGTCGGGGCTGGGGTCGGAGCCGGGGCTGTCGTCGGAGGGGCACCGTGGTCGCGTTCAAGTTCTGCAGTGCTGCGTCAGTTGTGCTGCACGTCGTTGTCCATAGTCGTGCTGCTGGTGCTGGGCTTAGCGTCGTGCTGCCGACCTGCGCGTCGTCGTGCTGCGGAACGTTATGCTGCTGGCAGCGGATGTGCTGATCAAAAGCACCGCTGCTCAACGTCGTGCAGCTGATCCGAAGGAATGCTGCCATCGGTGCTCGCGTCGGCGCCGGAATAAATGGATGTTGAAAGCTATGCTATATTGTGGGCCGGAGCATGCCCCACGCAGTAGCGGAGGCGTAATCCGGTTTGCTCCTAGAACACCGCTTAGCTGGGCAACTCACTGGTGCGTTGTGGCTGCTTTGGCTCTGTTTGTCTGGCAACCACTTGGTGAGAACACCGGTTAGCTGGGCAGCTCGCTGATACAGTCTTGCACCAGCTGCCTCAGTCGGAGTTAGCAGCGGGGCCGTGGCAGCGACAAGGTAGTCGGAGCTGGAGAGTCGGAGTTGGTGTTGGGACTGTCTCTGGAGTCGGGGCTGGGGTCAGAGCTGGGGCTGGCGCTGGCTGGGAGTCGGAGCTGGTGCGGGAGCCGTGGCATCAGCAGGAAAGTCAGGGCTGGGGCATCGGTGCTCGTGTTGAAACTAGCGCTGGAGTCGGGGCTGGGGTCGGATCCAGAGCTGTCGTCGGAGGGGCATCGTGGTCGCGTTCAAGTCATGCGGTGCTGCATATCGACGTGGTGTTCGAGTCTGTAGCGCAAGATACCGACGTGATGCTTGATTGCGACTTGTGAACAAGGCGGCGGCACTTTCTTCCGTAGTGCTGGAACGCGATGTGGTGCCCGTCTCCGCCGTGCTTCTCCTCGTCGTGCTGCAGACCTGCTCAACGTCGTGCTGCGTACCACCGCGTTGCTGGAGGCCGTCGTGCTGCGCATCGCCGTGCTGCTAGCGGCCGTTGGCCGGTGATCGACAGGTGGAGGCGGGAGTGGAAAGTCGTACCCTGGAGGCTAGGAGTCGACATGCTGCGTGGTGGAAGCTGGTCGTTGATTGGTGGAGGTGGAAGTGGTAAGTCGGCTTCTGGAGATTGGCACTTAACTGATTGAGAGTGGAAGCCGGACGCTGTGAATCGGTGGTGGGCAGTGGGTGGTAGAGAGCGATGGGAGGCGGAGGAGGTGGGACGTTAGGTGCCGAAGGCAGGTCGGAGTGTCAAACTGCTGGCAGCTGGAAATCGATGGATGGAGGTGCGAATGGGAAGTCGGAGAGGAATGTGGATTGGAAATGGCAATGTTATCACGGCACCAATCCGCCATGTACGCTCGACTGTCGCAGGCGCACGCTCCGCCAGCCGAACACCGCATCGGAGCAAATACCTGTGCTGGTACCCCAATCGATCCGACTACGCCCACGTCGGTAGCTTGTTTCTGGTCCGGCAGCGCAAGGACAAATGGCACGTCGGAGCAGCTCTCCATCACCTTCGACGCCTGAGCAACTTGGTGACTTCAAGGGTACAATCAACGGTATTTGGCACGATCTGGAATCGATGGACCACAGCCCGGTGCTTTCAACGACCCCACGGTGGAACGTGCCCCCTTTGCAAAGAGCCCGACGCCCAGGACGCAATGGAGCATTTCTTGAAGTGCCAGGTGGTGAAGCGACTTGCTGCACATTTGTTGGACCTCGACCCCCACCAGTTGGTGAACCTCCACTCTTTTCTTCTGGTAGGCCCTCTGGCCCAACGCCCAGGAGACGCTCACGACCATCGTCCTTCTGGTTTACGCGACGTACGGGCGCACAAACGACAAACAACACGCCCAGACCCCCAGGCCGACGGCAGCCATTCACGACGTAATGACACAACGGGTTCGTGAATATGTTCGAGGCCACGGTCATTCCACCCACGTCCTGACCTGACGTTGGTTTCCGTCCATTCCCTTACACGTGGCACTACTTTCTGACATTGTGTGGCACATGCTGCCGTATCGCAAGTCCTGCTGGCTCCAGAATTCATGCTGGAGGGTGGAAAGTAAGCGTGCTCAATTTGCTGCCACCCTGCCAACTACAGTCCGTGAAGACGAGTTAGCAGGGGGATCGCTTCGTCGACACACCCGATGCGCCTCATGCGGTGAAAATGCGAGACACTGCGATGGTCCATGGGCGTGTGCTACATCACTTTCGGGATGCATTATTGGGTCGGATCGAAGGAGTGCGAATATGACTGAAACTTGAAACGATGGACAAGAAAAAACCAATGCACAGGGGGGAAACACGAGAATACGATGGGCGAGCGGCTTCGTGAACTATGACAACAGACAAGCACGAGAGGAGGGGGCAGATAACATTGCCAAGAGTGAGGGATACAGCGGAGCTGGGCGCTGATGTCTGCAGGCAAAATAGTGCAATATACACGAGAGGCGTCCTCGAGGGCCAGTCGGTCTCGACGCACCTGATCGTGCCCGTATGCCCTTGCAGCAGCATGGAGATGCGTCCGAGGCCGAGGTCCCAAACCTGCAAGGCAGGGCCATCAATGTGCCATAGTCCTGCACATCCACCTCATCAGCCTCCTCCACTCTCCTCCTCGTCCTCCGTCCTCCCCCTCTTTATCCCAAAATTATGACTCCTCCTCATCGAACTCCGCCTCTTCCTCATCCACCTGGAAACCCTCGTCATCATCATCACTACCAGTATCATCGTCGTCATCATCATCGTCATTATCATCATCTTCATCATTCCCACCAACATCATCATCATGACCATCGTTACCATTATTGACAAGGTCGTCATCAACAGCACTATCATGCTCCTCATCGTGGTCATCTCCTGCACCATCATCATCGTTAGCAGCATCAGTATCATCATCATCATCATCATCATCATCATCATCATCATCATCATCATGCCCATCACCATCACCATCGCCATCATCACCATTCCCATTACCACCACCATCATCACCATTATTATCGACACCATCTTGTTCACCATCATCACGACCAATCCCGTCAGATCAACATCAACATCATCAACTACACCATCGTCATCATCACCGTCATGATCAGCATCATTATCACTAACATCGTCATCACCATCAACACCATCATCAACATCAACATTCTGATCGTCATCCATGAACGTGCTCATCATCATCACCACCATCACCGTCACCGTCACCGTCATCGTCATCATCATCATCATCAGCATCATCATCATCATTCTAATCATCATTCTAATCATCATTACCCACGCGCCGACCTTCCGAATCCTGCGGCCGCCGTGGTGACAGATAGTGGCCCCTTTTATGGAGGGCTCGCTGGAGACAGCTGGCGCGTCACCTCGCTTCGAGTGGGGTGGTTGACTTGGGCAGTTCGGCCCTTGCGGCGTGTGCTCGTCAACCCTCGCTCATTCCATGCTTTATATCACGTCGGCTAGGACCAGCCAGCTTCGCATTCTCTGTAGCTTTCCCGCGCTTGCTGAAACCCCTTGCGGCCGCAGCGCTGGCTCCAACAGCTCGCCAGGCTGCTTGACCTGCTCTGGCCGCGGCCAGGCCGCCTTTCTCAGAGCCAAGCACACCAGCGCCACGCTGCACACTGCGTTTTCTCAAAACTGCTGCGCCCGGTCGTACACATTGTGCTGCCACAGTGCAAATGCTTAGGCGCACCGCGCATGACGTTGGCGCTGCGTCCCTGAAAGCCACGCCTTTGGCCAGTATGGCAGGATTCGCTGGGAACGTGCTTGCAAAGACCTTGCTGAAGTAGTGCTGGTCGCAATTCAATAGTGGTAGAAGTGATGGGACGCGTGGTGGTGTTGGTGGAATTCGAGATAACCATAGTCGCGGTAATCCAAAAGACAGAAGTAAAAGGGGTAGTATAAGTAGTAGTAATAATAGTAGTCGTAGTAGTTGTAGTCGTCGTCGTAGTTGTAGTAATAATAATAATGGTGCCTGTACTGGTCCTAGTGGTAGTAGTCATTTCTTTGAAAAATAAACAGTTGTGGTCGTAATAGTGGCAGTAGTAGTGATATTCGTAGTAGCAGCAGCAGTGGAAGTAGTAGTAGTAGTAGTAGTAGTAGTAGTAGTAGTAGTAATAGTAGTCGTTGTAGTAGTAGTAGTCGTGGAAGCAGCAGCAACCTTCGTAGTTGCAATCACAGCCGCAGTCGTAAGAGTAGTAGTAGTAGTAGAGAGGACGTAGTGATAGTAGTAATAGTAGTAATAGTAGAAGAAGTAGTCGTAGTCGTAGTCGTAGGGGTAGTATTAGTAGAAGTGGTCGTAGGCGCGGTAGTAAAAATGGTAGTAGCAGTAGTAGTAGCAGCAGTAGTAGTAGCAGTAATGGTAGTAGTAGTCAAAGTAGTAGTAGAAGTAGTCGTAGTAGAAGTTAACACTAGACGTAATGGTTGTAGGAGCGGCCGTGGTGGGAAGAGTAGAAATAGTCTTCGTAGCAAGAGTAGCCCGAGTCGTAGAAGTAGTACTAGTGCTCTTAATCGTTTGAATAGTGATCTTAGCAGAAGTAGTAGTAGCAGTTCTAGGTCTTAGTCGTAGCTACGGTAGCAGTAAGGGTAGTAGTAGTCGTGTTCGCGGTCGTGGTAATACAAGTCGACGTGGTGGTAGTAGTAGTCGTAAAAGTAGAAGCCATGATCGTAGTAGTATGACTATGTGTGCTGAAAGTCATGACAGTAGGGACAGTAGTTCCAAAAATGGGAATACCAAGAACAGTCATCGCGGTAGTAGTAGTAGTACGAGAAGACGTGGCGTTAATACTAGCAGTCGCCGTCGCCAAGATAGCAGCTATGACCGTAGTAGTTGTAGTAGCGTTCGTGCTCGCAATACTAGTGATAAGATCAGGAGTAGTCGTCACCGTAACAGTGGT